>DWQW01004449.1:0-19817 GCA_018249695.1 Heliconius erato demophoon | reverse complement strand
AAAAAAAGTAGAAGGAAGCATAAAATTCTTTCAAAATTGCAATAAATCGACTCACGAAATAGCAGTCATTTTATTTAACGTGTGTCCTCTAGTTCGTGTTACTACCGAATTAGGGAAATCTTAGATAGTTTTTATTAAATTTATATTTATATAATAATTTACATAATTTAAATTTAAAGTTTAAAAACAGTTAATTTAATTGTTTAAGTTTCTTGTGATCGAAGTTCGGTTTATATTTTGTTCATTTAAATTCCTATAATACTATTATAAAGGTAGCCCGAATTCATATTTTTAAGCTAAATTCGTATAGGTACTACCAATGGAATTTTATTTTTTAATCAGCTCTTATTATTTATATTTGTGTATTTTTTATAATATACAGGATAATTAATAGTTGCTTTACATAATTTAAAAATAACCGAAAAAATTGGTTTACGGAAATTCCCAAAATCACTAACACGAAATAAGATCCTCTGCATTTCATTATTTTCCCTAAATTCGTGATACATAAATACACATAAAATCACACATTGACTCCCTTGTATTAATTAATATTAGTTACCTTGGTTACCTATCTTGTGATCTAAGTAAAGATTTTTTTTTCATTAATATGCAATGTACAAAATGCCATACAAGAACTATACAAGCTACTGTTCTAGCGCCTCAGCGTTAGAAGATGAATACATTACGGAAAATATGAATGAGAACATGCCTGCTGAGGAGATTCCTTTAAAAACTGGCGATTACGTGGTTGTAAAATATGAGAGCAAGTGTCTGAAGATACGCCAAAAACTTTTGATGTAAAGAATAGTCTTTCCATCAAAAGTTTTTGGCGTATCCTAGTCATAGGACTATAAGTGGCTTAGATACAATTACTGGTCGTGTAAATTGGCGCTGGCCAGAAAAAGATGACATCCTCACATACTATTATGAAGACGTTATAAGGAAAATAAAAGCTCCTACGAGGAGTTTTCTCTGTAGTAGATATATAGTTCAACATTTTTAATTTTTTAGATTAAAAAAAAATGCCGCCAAATCATTCAGATTTGAAATAATTAAATTATCATTTTATTAATGTTATTGTTGTATAGTTTTATACTTAGTTGAAGTATTATTCTTTATTTTTTTATTATTTAATTTTACTTTTATTACATAAGTTCTTAATTTTATGGTGTAATTAATCAAAGGGAAAACAAACTAGCACAGCTTCAATTAATGAAACTTGAATTTAGTTTTAATTTTTAGTTTATAAATTATAAAATTTTAATGTCATCGTAAACTGATCTAATCTTAATATTTTTAATTATATTTTTTTTATAATTAAGTTCTTGAAATATTTGTTTTTTTTGTTATAAATTAACCTTACTTGCGGTGTAAAAATTTATCCCGAATCAGGGGCCACAATTTCACGAACTTAGAAACAGAGCTAAATTTTATCACGAATTAGGGTTCAAACAAGAGGTCCACAAATAAATGAATATAAAAATTAAACTTAAGTTAAAACACATAATTCACACATTAAATGACTGCCAAAAGACCCACTTTGATCACACAAAAATTTGCAAATTCATATAACCTTTGATAATATATTTAAAATAGTTTGAAGTTTTAAGAGCCTTAAACTGCCGAAACCATGGACACTTACCTTATTGTAATGCTATTTTAGCTTCACCTCTTTCAGATGAAGCCAAAATATTATATGAGTTAGCAATAACCCGCTTAACTTAAGTTATGTTAAATTATACTTATAATGTATTTATGTAAAACTTACCAGGGCGACATGTTCGCATAAGCGACAAAGCCCTTAAATTAGATTAAAAAAAAAAAAAAAAAAAAAATAGATTGATTTTCTTGAAACGTCTTAAATACCTATTAAATATATTTTGTATATAGGTACATGATACATAGGTATTAACTAAATTTATATTTTTATTTGGTAATTTCTATAATTACCTTGACATTTACGTTTATTCGTCATTGACACAAAATGATACCTAAATTCATTTAAAATGTTTTAAAACATTACTCACATTTTTTCGGTAAAATTGACTTTCATTGATTGAACACATTGATTGGATCATACGTAGTATGAAAACTGGAACGAGGCGTAAGGAACGGAGTTTAATAACTCTAGATTCCTTCTGCCTTTCCTGCTATGTGCGGGATAGAGCATAAGGCTGTAATAAAACGATATAATACTTTTTATTCTTTTATCTTCACGCTGTATCTCGCACAAAGTTTCAGTCTGGTTTGTGCGTGTTGACAGGCAGAGGGAAGCTAGTTTTAAGACACTCCGTTTTCCGTTTTCACTTCACTCAACACACAATGATTTGGAATTTTTGAAGCATTGCTTATTCAGTGACAGAATGCCAAACCGCATTAAAAAAACCAAAGCGAGAACCTCCGGAGAAAGAAATATGCCGAGTGGAAATCGAACCCACAATCTCTGCGTTTACAACGTCACACTCTGCGCCTCATCGATTTATTATAAACAGAACAATATATTACAATTATATTTTTATATTTCAAGAAACACGGCCCGGCAAAAACTGAAGTATTTCAAACTCTCCAAGCCGGGATGTACGTAGACTGCGCCATAACCAAGGATAGAGGCCAGCAAGGCCTGTGTAAAATGATTTTAGAAATATATCAACCTGGCGTCAATGACTTCTCTTACACTTGCGAGGTTTCGGGCGAGAGGCCGATGTTTAGAATTGAAAAGCAGGATTATTTTGTAAGGATATTGGGTAAGTAAATTAATTATGTTAATTAAGAATATTTTATTATTAGATAGGAATAGGAGGGGCAGGGTGGCCCGTGCTTACCATAGAATAGTCTGGTGCCCCACCACAGATTACATAAAAAATGAGGCTAGTCGTGGTCCAAGGGCATTTTAAAGTTAACAGGTTGTGGATTCGATTCCCACTCGAGGAAATGAAATATTTAATATTTTTTGTTTATGTTGAGATCCGCCACTCAATACGCAATGCCTCTAAAATTCGGCGGAAAGTGGAGTCCATGTAGGAAATAAAAAAATTACTTAGCTTCACGCTGTATTCCTAGCGGGGTAGGCAGAGAGAACGGAGCGTCAAACGCTACAGTCTCTGCATACCTCTTTGGCCTCGTCCTCTCAAACCGTCCGCTTTATCGTCATACTGTCATCAACCTCTTCATACATGTCCTCCAGAGTTTAATACTTTTTGATCTTACGTCAAATATCAAAATATATTACTAGGAAAATATATTTTAATTATATTATATTATATTATAGTTCTATATCTTATATATGCAACTTAGTCTATCTTATATCTTCTATATCTGCAACTTACCTGTTAGTTACGGGTTCAAATTTCATCGGCGGGCATCGACTTTTAAATAATCCATTTAAAACATTTCTAAATTAACAAATATATTAAAAAAAACGTATTCCACTATATTTTACGTATATAGAGATTTATAATCTTTTATGTTTGTTCATTCAGTTCCACCATCAAACGCAACTTTAGTAAGTAAAGTGCAGGAAGGATCGTCACCACCTCGCGTTATGTTGAACTGTTCTTCGACAGGACTGCCCTCTCCGAGACTACACTGGACTATTGATAATGATCAAGTAAGTTATTTAATTAAAATAATATATTTTTTATATCCAAAATATAGGCAAATTTTATTTTATTTTATTGAACCGGTTCACATAGTTTTATTATTTAGAAAATATGTAAAAACGACCAAAACCTAAGAAGCATTATTAACATAATTATTTTTAAATTTTAAAACTTTTTAGCTTTAAAGTTTTGTAAAATAACAAACATTTGCGGTTACAGTAGAAACTCTATTATCCGGCCCTCAGTTATACGGATTCGCGATTATCCGGACTACAGACCAACTGTATTAAATGTACCTACAAGTCGTATCAATGCAAGCATGAATGTGTCGAATCTGGCATCACCCCGCCCGCGCCGCGTCCCATCGTCGTATATCTTGAGATATTTTAGTAAACATTGATTTTCACTGTATATATTAGTTGTTTTAATTAAACTTATGTCACTACGTATGTGCATACTTACATATTCTAAATACCCGATTACCCGATTTTCCATACTTTGGATTATCCGGATTTTCGATTATCCGAATGCCTACCAACAACAATTAGTCCGGTTAATAGAGTTTCTACTGTATTTGTAAAAAATATTTAGTTATTATATATTTAAAATAATATTCTTTAAATTAATAAAAAATATTTTATAAAAAACCATTTATTAACTTGCCTATTATAATATTTTTTATAATAGTATTGAGGGCAGTGGTGGCGGAGGCATACAAATATGCGACTGCGACGTGACAGTCGTGACGTGACATATTTAATAATTTAATTTCCTCGCTCTGGTAACAAGAGAGGACATTTGGGAACAGAATTGTCTTAAGGAGTCTCTCAACATTCCCAGGTTTCCCAGGTTCCCTCTGCCTACCCAAAAACCTTACTACGTGTAAGATACAGCGAGATGCTATAGAACTTTTCTTTCGATTTAAACTAATATTACTATTCCAGTTACAAGCGGATTTCACTGATCGACGCTGGAATGCAACATCGAAATTGTGGTACGTTTGGTCGTACCTGTCTTATGTTAGAACAAACGACGCCGTAGTGAAATGTACGCCTGAAGTTATATCCAATAAGGAATTTATACGAGGGGAACCTGCTGAATATAATTCTGCTTTTAGATTTGGTAAGTAATGAATGACAAACAGTTGGTAGCGGAGTGGGCAATGGAGTGTCTTAACACTAGGTTCCCTCTCCCCTGCTGTGTGCGGGATACAGGGTGAAGCTAATTTTTTTTTAATATTTTTTAAATAAAGTATCTACTTTACAAACTGTATAACTTAATAGCTAGAAAATTAAGAATTATTTTAATTTATTCTGGCAAAATTCAAAAACAGACAGCTATAAATGAATATATTAAATTAATCATGTTAAAATTAACCCTGTAATTATGAAAAAGCCAATAAATTTATATCGAACCCGCTAACATAATATATTAATAATAATAAAAACTAATTTCTTTTCTCGCTCTGGTAACAAATGAAAGTGCGGCGTTGAGTTCCGCCACCAAACATGTACTCTACCACCCAATAATAAAAAAAAACAATATTTTAACTAACTAACGTAATTTCTTTCATTTCAGGTACAAACCTAGCATTACTCATATCAATATTACCCCTTTATAATATTTTCTATATAAGATAATAAATAAATAAGAAAACAGAATTACTTAATTAAACAAAATATTTCAACATATTGTTTTTATTTCAGTAGAATCGTTGTTGACTTACAAATATTAAGGTGGCACTACACTGTAGGAAAGAAATAAAGAAAAATATTATAATGTATTTTTTTTTAATTAATTATTTTTTAATATTGTTACTGTTTTTAGATTATATAAGTCAGTGTAATCCCACCTTTAGTAAATAAGAATTGAAGTTGCCTCCACACTGTTTTTAATTATATAGTATTATTATTTAATCTTGCAGTACATTTTTCACAGATAAAAAAGAAACCACAAAAAGTGAAATTTTATACAATTTTCGTATGAATCATACAAAAAATATACTGCAATTTGTTACACACATACTCATCTAAATAGCTATATTGTATTTAAGTAGAAATGCTACGCAATGGACACTGTCGAGTTCTAAAAATTCTATTTATTTCTATATTAAATGAAATGTGTGAATAGAAAATTGGCTTAAATTAAAATTTAATTAATAATAATAAATATAAAAAACCAAGACAACGCCGTATTACGATGGTTATGGCTAAATAGACAAAACGCTGCGTTAAGTTCCGTCGTTCATTATGAAATATTTTTAATTTGTGATACTAAGCAGAGTGAAATATCATCAAGTTTTCTTTTTCTGGTAAAATACGACTGTAAATTTATAAAAAAATTTAAAATAAATTCAAAAAAAGCTTCTTGTACTATAATAATAACCAATTTTCTAAGCCACATCAGTGTGGAGGCTATACTTATATTGTATTTGGCATTTGGATAGGAATTTACATAGTTTATTAATCATTTTTCTTTATGTAATATATATATATATATATATATATATATATATATATTAATATAGAATAATTCGAATAAAAGTTTAATATGAACGACGTCGGCTTAGAGTGTAAACATGCTAACAGCCTATTAAATTATATTATTATGAGATAAAATAAAGTTTTGAAAGATATATAAAAATGTACATAACTGAAGCACAAAAAAAAAATTATTTACTAAAAGCCGACGAAGTCATATTTGTATACCATAGGCATATATTATATATAGACAATATTTTTTTATAAAAAAAAAGGACAATTGTGCGATTTCACGAAAATATATTGGCTACATTTTAAAAGATTTAATTAAAAAATATTTTACACTCGCTTTTTGAATATACAAAATCCAAGTTTCCATAATTTAAAATATAAATTATGTTGAAATATAAATTAATAATACATTTTTAATATAATAAATGATCTTTAATGTTTGTATTAAGTTATATATACCTATTTACGGGTTACTTCAATAGACGACCATACAATATACGGTAACCACTGTTAATATTTTATATGGACAATACTATAAAAAAAAAATATGAACTTTAATTCGCACTCAGAAAGCTTACCTAGCGTTTAACTATCATTAAATTTGTAACATTACATATTACTTTGTAAAACGGCCGTCGTGACAGCGCCCGACTATAAACGCGATTAACGAATGAACCATTTACATTTTCTCGTTCTGGTAAGAAGATAAAGCGTGGCGTTGAGTTCCGCCATTCAACACGCAATGTCTCGAAAATTGGGAAAAGAGAGTGTTATATAGGAAGCGAAAGCTGATAAAAAAAGATGTCCACATCTTTAATAACAATTAAATGCTAATTTAGTTAAAATTAAATTAAGTAAATAAAATGACTAGGTCATAGATCAATTTAAACATGGATATATTTAACTAGAAAGGACAAAATTCACTACAAATATCCTAGCTATTAATAATATATAGAAGCAAATGAACCAAAGGATTTTTTAACTATTTTTATAAGTACACATTGTATAAAATAAAATCAAATTTCATGAAAATTAAAACATAAGTACCATATATGTATATTTAAAAAAAATATAATATATTACACTTAAAAATAATAAATTAAATAGAATTCTTTCTACACGAATGGTCCAATACATTTTAAATATGCACAAACATTTACGTATACTTTTACAATTATAAAATATAAGGACAAATATGAATGAACTAATGAATGAATTTACGTTTCTTATTACATTATAAAGACCTGAACAAATGACGGTAATATAAAACATTAAATTTATGAGCGTGCTGTAATTTACTCACAATTAAATAACTTTCAAGAAATTAGGAAAAACTGCACATTTTAGTACTTTCTTGAAAAGAAAATTAAAAAAATAAATTCGAAAAAAAAAAACAAAATAAAGTAAAATTTTATTAAAAAATAAAACATATATATATATATATATATATATATATATATATATATATATATATACACATTGTATTTTAACAATGTACTCAAAATATCATTCATTCTTGCTTCATTCAATTATAATAAAACAATATTTTTTTTGACAATATGGTCTAATACATTTAAATATACACAAAGGTTTATATGTTATATATAAATATAAAGTACAAGGACAAACACACAATGAATGAATCTACATTTATTATCACAGCATCTCCATCTAGCCTTTGTATTAACAATTTACTTTAACTTTCAATTAAAATTTGTAGTAGAAATTAATTTATTGTAAATATATTTAAGTTAAAATAAATAATTTTAAGAAATATACACGCAGTTTTATTCTGAGGTACCGAATTTTATTTAAAAAAATTATATTATTTATATTTAAATCAAGAACGGCAATTGCATATTCAGAGTTTAATTTTTTTTATATTTTAATTTATTCATTTTTATGGACAGTTTATGTAAAATTGAACCCTGCTCATGGTAAAATTTGGTAAATAGTAATAAAAATTAAAGTAATTAGAATGAACATAAAATATAATAAGAATCTAATCGACACAGTCAAAAAATATTTGACCCATTTAAAAAAAATACATTTCATTTATACATCTTGTAACAAGTATTGATAAATAAATAACTAATTTATGTTACCTTAGGTAAGCAAATATACAGGGTGTAACCAGATCGACGGATCAACGGTTGTCTATGGGTAGAGGACCTACCCAAATCATTTCATCATGGAGGACCCTCCATGATGAAATGATTTGAAAAACTCGGATTCTTGAAGAAAATTTGCAAATAAGAAGGACTATTAAGGCTGCGCTCGTGATTTTTTTTTCAATATAGCTCAATAGTGGGCCTTTTGTATAATGTAATATTTCAAAGGTAGGGTTCCTTTTGTATAATACAACATAGAAACAAAAATCATTTTTTAATGAGCAATTTACTTTTAAAAAACTTTCAAGGGCTGTAGCGAAAAGAAAATACTGGTAATTTTTTTCCAGAACTAATTTTAAAAGCTACTAGTATTATTATAGATCTCTAATTTCAGAACAGTTTAACCAATTTAAATTAACTTTTCACTATTATGTTTTGATTAATTTCCTTTAATATTTAATGTTTGTGTCATTTAAATCGGTTAGTAAATAAAAAATACATCAATATAAAATATAAATAATTGTTTTATTGAATTGGCTGATGAAACCTTAGTTTTCAATGTATGGAAAGAATGTTGTCTTTAAAATAATGTTTTTAGAATGTGAAAATAATTCAGATTAATAAATAAATCGTGTAGTAAAAGCGGGCGAAGCCGCAAGCGGGTCGTTAGCTTGTAGCTTGATAAATAAAAAAAAGATAAAGTAAATTGTCATACGAAACAACCTCACACAATATTTCAGTCTAGTTGATTTAAGATTCAAACATCTAAAAGGGACTAGAAATGTCATTTACAATTTAAAAAAAAAGTAATATTAATCAACTATAATTACTAATGTACGAACAATCTTATATAAATTATTTTTTATATATAATATAATTACATATAACGAAGAAATTGTGCGTCAAAATTTATAAATTACTATTATATTCTAATAATTACGAACATTATGAGAACTATTTGACTGCAGGAATGTCAAACTTTTTTTATTAAATATTAATTATAGTAATATTATGTTCTAAATACATTTTTTTTAAATGTTGAAATAGATCGTTTGTAAGGGACTAAAAAGTTCCTTAAATATAAAAATGTATTTTTTTTGCATCTAAATTATAAAAAAAGCCAATACGATTTCAATAAGTTTTGCTATAACAATTGATTAATAGATAACAATGATGTTTTAATGACAAAATCAAAATTATTGAAAATTAATAATTATAATAATTTAATTAAGTAACACATGTTGGTGATTTAGATTCTAATAAGATTTGCTTTAAAAATACTGTAATTTTATACTCTTATTATTTATTTTCATTAAATCGTTCTCATAATCAAAAAGAAATATAATAATAAATTATTTTACAAAAACAAAAAAAAAAACAATTTAACTAAAATATATCTCTTATTTGGTGCAATAATGACGGAATTATACATTTCATTGGATAACAAGTTAAATATTGTATCAATGTAGGTGCCTAAGACTTTTTACAAATTTGGAGTCGCCTACAATAAAGTACGTCATTTAGTATTTCCCGCAGTCTTAATTATTAATGAACAGTTTACTTTTAACATTTAATTTAATTATTTATGGAAATAATTGTTAAAAGAAGAGCGGCGTTGAGTTCCGCCACTCACAGGCAATGACTCTAAAATTCCGCGGAAAGTGGGGAATGGACTGTCTTAACACTAGGCTCCCTCTGCCTACCCTGCTGTGTGCGAGATACAGCGTGAAGCTGATTTATTTTATTTTTATTTAATATTGATAGCACTTGTAACAATCTATTGAAAATGTATTAATTAAAAATATTTTTTTAGTAAATTAAAAAAAAATACCAACCCGCCGAAGAGGTGCGTGTTTGAATCGCACTACGTGTTTTTTTTTACTTCTTAAAAAATGCATTCTATCCTGAACTGAACTTTTCTATAGAGATGCGTTTTTTTTCAAAGTTCATATATAATTTTTGATTATTTCGTGGTAAAAACTACATACATCATATTAAATTTAAAATTATATTCATAAAATATTAAAAATATGTAAAATCGACCCTGTTTTTTTTTCATTTTAGTACTTATAAATTGTTACAAGTGCAATAATATATTAAGTACATATTATTATTTTTTAAATTCATTTAAATATATGGTATAACTAGTGTGTATTCCAGTAAAGAAATAATTCCTTGAAGTTATATATATTGTTATAATAATAATAATAATAAATATATTAAATAATAGACTTCTTTTATTAATAATTATATTAATGTCTATTATAAATTGAAATATACAAATAATTTGTACTAATCAAATTGAGTTTATTATTAAACTTAATAAAATTATTTCAAACAGGAATCGTATTTTGAGGCATTTTAATGAAAAAATTCAATTGTTCTTAGAATTGACATATATCGATTATTACAATAATAAAAATCTATTTCGCATCTGTCTGATAATTGTGTGTTAATTTATCAGAAGCTTATCAGAATTTCAAATTCTTTCTTTTTGAAATGGAAATAAATATATTTTTTATATTTTAACACTTCAAAAAAAGTGTATAATGACACACTTGGACAAGAAAATTACTGACAACATTTTTATTCCTTTTCTAAAAAAGTATTTATATTTATATACATATTTATTTAAAATATAGTGTCAAGTAAATTTACAGAAACTTATTAGAGGGTAATATCATAGATTGAGCGGACGCTATATTAGGTACAACATATAGATTTTTATAATTATAATAATTATTATTCAATAGATAAATGTAAATAGTATGTATATGCATCTAAGAAAAGGAAAATATTTAAAAATATATTATACTTGTATTGGCAATTAAGTTGTGCATTCTTATAGACGTCATTCCAAGAGACGCGGGTTCGACTCCGATTACGTTATTTTTTTTATTAAATAAGTTTCTAAATATTTTCTCCTTTTCTTAATGTATCAATAATATTTTGGTTTACATAAAATATATTTACTAAGCGCCAAGTAAAATTAAAATTTTCTGTTTAGAAATATCTCTTAAATAATTATTTAATTAATAATTAATTAAAAATAAATTATGCAATAGAAACTATTTTTATTTATTCCATTTGCTAGGACTTAAAGTTTCCATGTCTGTATTTCATATTATAGATAATATACTAGCGTTAACCATTGAGCTATTTTCTTAAGCGACATTTTTCTTTGGTAAATATTTTTTCCTGCTTATTTAAAATGCTGATAAGATTAAATTATAAATAGACCGCCATTTTACAATTTATCAATATTATTCAACTCTAATTCTTTTTTTTTTTTTAAATATATCTCTATTAATTTTTTAAAATATAAGATGGACTGATTAAAAAAGATTTTTTTTTATTTCCTATTAACATTTTAATAAGCATTGACCTTGGCAAAATAATCCTTAAAAAGCTACTTATATATAAAAATAATATTTGTACGACCAATATTTAAATACAAATTTATTAATTAAACAAAAAAGAAATTAAATTTAAGTTGACTAGACAATTTTAATAATAACATTTATTTTTTCAGTCATTTGTCTAATAACACTATTAATTACAGAGTAAGTTTGAATAACAATTGATTATTAAGTTAGTTATTTATTGTTATTTTTAATAAATGTTATTACAGTTATTATTATTTTAACTAATGAAATGTTATTATAGTTAGTGTTATTTTAATTAATGGAATGTTATTTTAGTTATTATTGAAATGTTATTAATAATTACGGTGCTGTTTGCAACCAAGCGCGTAGACCTTTGGCTCTTTCTGCGACCCCATCTGAATTGTCTTGCAAAATTGGATCAGGCTGGAAATTTTTATTGACTTTAAGTTATTTTTATATATATCTATATATATTTTTATGATGAGGCCAGTCGTAGCGCAGTGGCACGAGGTGTGGCTGTAAAACCGACTGGTTGTGGGTTCGATCCCCACTCGAGGAGATGAAATATTTACTTAAATTTATATTTCCATTTCTTCGCTCTGATGTCGAGGCAAAGCGCGGCGTTGAGTTCTGCCACTTAACACGCAATGCCATCAGAATTCAGTACAAAGTGGGGAACGGAGTGTCTTAACGCTAGGTTCCCTCTGCATACCCTGCTGTGTGCGGGATACAGCGTGAAGCTGATAAAAAAAAAAATATTTTTTTTTTTTTGCTTCTCGCTGAATCTCGCTTATAGAAAAGAAAGTTCTACTAGTTACTAGTAGTTCTACACACTGCAAAATCTTCGAAAAAGTGCGTGTTGAGTGGCGGAACTCAAGCCTTGTTATCTAAGCGGGGAAACGAAAATGAATCTATCCCCCAGGTGAGAATCGAACTCACGATAATAAATTATTTACTTAATATCATTATACTTACAGCTGATAGTGTCATCCTAGTTTGTGAAGTTGTCGGCATGTTACAGGAACTCGTTTCAGGTGAAGCTGGAAATACAAGAAATATTTTATTTAACACACAATATCTCGAAAATTGGTCGGTGGGCGGAGATCGGAGTGTCCTAACACTAGGTGCCCTTTGCCTACCCTGCTTTATGGTGATATATGTAAATAAAAGGAAATAAACAGACAGACATACAGAACACAACCCACCAGTATTACCCCTCGCTCTATAGCTCGGTCGCCGCGCATCTAAGGCCCGCCATATGTCGCGCACGTCGGCGTGCAGCGCGCGCAGTGAGCGTAACACAGCGCCGCCAGCTATCTCGCCGCCGTCTTGATTGTTATGGTCGTTGTCGTTGTCAGTGGCGGAAGAAGGATCGCTAGTAGTAGCTTCTTGCTGGAATTGTTTAATTCTTTTATGAATTAATAGTTTTTATTTGTATATTCTCTTTTATCGTAGGATCCTAGAAAATTTCAAAGAATCTCGAATTTCTATATCACAATTTTAAAAAGTTATAAAAAGACGTTTGTGTTAGAGGCAACACGCCTTGGTAATGACATATGTATTTGTATAAAATTGATTTAAAAAAAAGCCCGCTGGGTTTCTTGAGCCGGTTCTTCTTAGGTCGGAGGCATTATTTTTTTTTAACTAACTGGTAAATTATTTGACGTTCAAAAAGCGAAGTATGTATCTTCTTATTTTGAATTAAAATATTTGACTTTGACTTTGTATATATTTACTAAATAGTTGAAAATTTAAGTGGTTCAAGAATTAGTTGTGATTGTTCCATGAGACGGCGTGCTGAGTTCATTATAAAATATATATAGCTATAACTAATAACAAGCTGACAAAAATAATACAATATATATTAGCAAGCAATTTTAAAAACATTGTATAAAGTAATGTATTGTATTTTTTTTAAAAAGTTTAAAAAATTTTATTTAAAGAGGATATGGAGGAGGATATTAATTATATAATTAAATATATAAAAATGTATTAAATACAAAAAAAAAACGAATATATAAAAAAACGAATATCTACAAAAAAAAAAGAATATATAATAAAACATAAAATAATTGTCTGAATAGATAAGAACATTTAACAACGTATTATATATAAAAATAACAAATAACAAGCAATGCTCACTAGAAATGGAGTTGCAACAAGTAACTAGTACAAAGTACCTAGTAGTAAAAGATACAAATATCTCCCACAGAGAATTTTCTATAGATTATCTTGTACTGGCAAAGAGGCGATCGCGACACTAACAGATCACCTCATAAGACACCAAAATGAGACATGTCAGTCAGCCAAACCAATCAGGACAAGGGTTTGGTGTAGGAAAACCGGAATTGACTATTGGACGGGTTCTTCCAGTTCCATAAACTTTCACAATGCGACGGTGACGACCATAATGCTCGTTACAAATAATAATTTATATTTTTAATTTCATAAAAACATTTGCTGTAACGAATATATTCCCTTTTTTTACGTTTAAGAATAATAATTTCCAAAAAAATTAATAAAAATTCCACAAATGAAGTAACTTAGTAAAAAAAACCTTAAATAAAAAAAAGTTAAAAGTTGCTAAGCAAGGAACAACCTGTATATTTGGCTGAGCGTCAACAAGGCATAGTAGAGCTAGTTCGATGAGTGGCAGCTTTTTTTTCTTCTCTCTTAGAATTGCTCGGGCATCGTGACCTGCTGAACATTCAGCACTCCAGTCTTTCCGACGACCTATCGCCTATCTTCGGAATTATTGCCCCAATAACTCTTAACGAAACTCGTAATTGCCTTCGACGCATGAAGGTGGGACTTGACGATATTCCGATCGAAGCGTGGAAATTGTTGGGTTCTCTTGATGTGCCCATGACACCTTATTGACCTTTTTAACCATATCTTGAACACTGGAAAGATGCCATTGGTGTGGCATCTTTCCAGTTTCATTTAAAAGTTTCATTACCATTTTTACAATGGATGGGGCAGTGTTGAAGATAATGTAGTTACAAGGGCATTAAGCTTACGAGTCATTACCATGATCTTCGATCGCATGATCAATCGTACTGTCTCTGAGTCTTAATATAAATTTCAGCTAGAATCGACATCAGAACTTTGATGGAGGTATACAGGGGATAAAAGAGAGCTCTGCATGTGGCATTTTTAGAACTGCAGGAGGCCTTTGACTGTATGCCTCGTCAATGTATCTGGTGGTCATTGCGATCCAAAGGGAGGGGCACGACGCTTCTATGGCAAGTACAGTTGGCGATACTAAACCCGTCTAGATTACAATAGGAGTTACAGTTATAGGAGATTACCAGGGCTCAGCTCTTATCCTGTTCTTATTCAATGTAGTTCGGGACACTATGGACGAAGAACGAGTACATGGCTAGCGGGAGCCCGGACTCGAACACTATCCATATAGGTCCTGAACCAGCCATTACGACGAAAAGGCCAGGTAACTTTGATCAGTTTTGCACGAGTCTGGAGGCATCGATCATGATGCCTTATTCGGGATAAGCGCTGCCTGGAACACATAGGTCACTGGTGTGGTTTGCTTTCGCAGGATATCGGACATGCTCAAAGAGTAAGGCATCTCGGACGCCCAAGGAAGTGCTGGTTGGATGTCTTGACGAAGGACATGAAAGCCAATAGACTAACCATCGAGGATGTTAAAGACCGTGTAAAATGGAATAGGTTGAGCAACATACGCCGACAAGAAAAAGAAGACGTTGCAAAAAGAAAAGGATCGTACAAACTAAATCCTAAATGTAAAATAACTCAAATTAAAAAAAACAAAATGTACTCAACACCGATCATAGAGCATTGAGCATATATGCCTTATGCTTATATATCAGGCTAAGTATCTACGAGCATCGTAGCGCTCGTTCTATACGTCACAGCCGTATCTCCTTTTCCCCTAGAATTGCTCGGGCACAATGCAGAAAATAAAAAGTCCTAAGTTTAAAATGACTCAAATAAAAAAAAAACAAAAAATGCTAAGCGCTGAGCGTAGAGCATTGAGCATATATCATGCCTGTATATTGGGCTGAGCATCTGCAAGGCGTCGTAGCGCTCGTTCTATATGCCGCAGTCTTATCTCCTTCTCCCCAAGGAGTGCTCGAGCGCGGTGTAACGCCACTTCTAGTTCCGTTGCCTCACGTTCCTCCTATATGTTTATATATGTCTATAATATAATATATTGTATAAAATTATTTTTATTTATAGTATACTATTTAATTTTATCATATTTTTTAAATATTATAATTATATTTTTTTATACAAATAAATACTACATTATACTTTAATATCTGTTCATAATAATAAATATATGTTTTATAAATACACACAAATACATATACTACGTACCTCACTCTCTAATGTAAAAAACCTAACTCATAATTATTATTCAAAAAATAATAAAAAAACATCTAAACATTATAGCTTACAGATGGAGCCCGATGTGGTGAGACCGAAGCCCTAGATTCCCTTAAAGCTGCTTTCCTCGTTTTCAGTACAGCTCGAGCTCTCTTCATACCTTCTCTCTCCACTAACGCTCTGTGCCTAACAAATTCTAATTCTGGCGTATCTACTGTGACTGGTCCTGAAAAATTTTAAATTTTAATGTCGAAATTAACTTAATTTAAAAAATCAGCTTCAGGTATCATCACGCATATCAGGGTATATCACAAGACAATTAATCTATAATAACCAAGTAAAAATACAAGATTTACTTACATTGCAATCAATTTCTCAAAATAGTTTGATAGATTGGTTTATGGATTTATTGATGAATTGACAGATGGCTATATTTTTTTTTACATTAATTTATTGTCATTACATATAAAATTATACAATGAAATAATTAATTGGAAGCACGGCACGGGTACGCAGAGGGAACCTAGTGTTAAGACACTTTGTTCCACACTTTGCCTTTTGAACCAACCAGATACAGGAAATAAAAATAATACAAGTAGATAAAATGATGATTATTATTTAAAGGTTATATGTGATGTGTACATAGCAGGGTAAAGAGAGTGAACTTGGCAACCAAGTGTTAAGATACTCTGTTCTCATTAAGACACTAAATGAAGACACGAAGTGTCCCCACTTTCCGCCAAATTCTCGAAGCATTAAGTGATAGCTGGCTGTTTATTGTTTATTTCGGTTTACACAGAGCACAGAGCAGGATAGGCAGAGGAAATCTAGTGGTAAGACACGCCATGATTATTATTAGTAATATGAAAATAAAATATTACTATTGTTTACCTAATTCGGCAAAAGGATAACGCAAGCTATATGCCGGTTGACATGCCAAATCAGGGAACTGGTCTTCTAAATCATCTAATTTTCTTAATTGTTGCCTCAGGGACTCCAAGGGACTGGACCAGCCTTCTCCACGTCTGGAATATAATATACGTATATAGAAAATAAAATGAAAAAAGGGTTTTTAATAGTGTAAACAAAGAGCTAGGCTAATTTTTTTTTAAAAAGCACAATTTTTATTCAAATTTTGAATGATGTGATATGTTCTGTAACTGTATGATTTCAATATTTTTATTTAATTTTTGTTTA
Source organism: Heliconius erato demophoon (assembly GCA_018249695.1). Classification (NCBI taxonomy): domain Eukaryota; kingdom Metazoa; phylum Arthropoda; class Insecta; order Lepidoptera; family Nymphalidae; genus Heliconius; species Heliconius erato. The sequence goes on along the minus strand of DWQW01004449.1, from coordinate 2,658 downwards.
ATAATTTAAATATACATATATGTAGTATACATATATGTAATAGGTTTGAAAAAAATCGAAGTACACATTACGAAGTTGTTGAGGCCGTCGTGGCGCAGCGGTTGTGCTCTTCTGGAATTATTATCATTTTCTCGCTTTAAGTACTTAGACAAAGAGCGGCGTTCCGCCACTAAACATACTGCGTTACATCCTGTTGGAGCGGTAAAGTAAATATAACTAGTATATTCCCCACATGGGGGTCAATTCTACGGTCTTCGCGTTAACATCAGACACTTCCCTTTTGCGCCACAATGGCCTTAATAAGATAATAAACTTGCTAAAAAATATATATACATACTTAGGTGAATAATTAAGGCGAGATGTCGACGCCGATTTTAATCTAGTGAAACATCTTCTTCGACCGTGACCTGTAAGTAAAATTAAGAAATTATTTTTTAATTTTATTTATAAACAAAAAAACTGGCTTAAAGACCGTATTCTCTCATTATACCAATGTTCCTGTTGAGGACATTAAATAAATGTAATAAATAGAAAAAGAAAGATAATGAAAATCCATATTTGGCTGAGTAATCAAAAACAGACATAAAAAAAGCCAATTATATAGTAGAACTAATCCCTGCTTTACTAAATAGGTTAAAAATATCATATTATTATCAGATGTAAACATGAATAGAAATTTTTAAGCAAATCTTAAGATAAATAATATAATTCATAAAAAAATAATTGCATTTTATCATCTGATCTGATCATTTATATCAGAATCAAATAAAAATAAATCAGCTTCACGCTTTATCCCGCACACAGCAGGGTAGGTAGAGGGAACCTAGTGTTAACACACTCCGTCCCACACTTTTACCCGAATTCTGGAGGCATTGCGTGTTGAGTAGCTCTTTGCCTCGCCGCGCTTTCCCTCAACACCAAAGCGAAGAAATGGAAATATAAATTTAAATAAATATTTCATCTCCTCGAGTGGGGATCGAACCCACAACCAGGCGGTTTTACAGTCACACTTTGTGCCCCTGCGCCACTACTGGCCAGTCAAGAATCAAGTCATTCAGAAAGAAGTCAAGATCGAAATCAGAATCAGAAAGATCAGAATAAGAATCAATCTATCAATATAGATTGATTTGCAGATTCTATGCACGAAATGTGCTAACTGGTGAGTTATTAAGTGCAATTCCTATCTTAAAACATCATACCGTTTCCATTAATAGTTTCTTTGGGTTTCTCATCAGCTGTGGTAGCGTCTGAAGAGTCCTGGCAGTCAGTGGTAGCACCTGAAATATAAAATATGTATAATAAAGTATTTATATAATATAATGGGAATGGAGTGTGTTACACTAGGTTCCCTCTGCCTACCCTGCTGTGTGCGGGATACAGCGTGAAGCTGATTTTTTTTTTATATAATATAATAAGTAATATATACAATAATCATTGATAACTATGGAGAATACATTTTCTTTACTCGGGTACACAAATCACGGCGTCAATCAAGGCAATTTGTCTAATACAGGTGGAGAGCAAAAGATGAAGTGTTTAATACTAAGTTTGGATCCATAGTTTAGTGTCGGTCACGGTACGTTCTCGAACCGTTCATAGTCACCACTCGCCTGATGTTAGCTGTAGATGGCTGCAGTGCAGATTTGATTTTAAGCCACGACTCGTCGACTGTATTGTACTGTATATTAAATGAATGACTGACCTCCATCTCTATCTCTGTCTCGTCGTCTTCGCGGCGGTTCTCTAAACGCGACATTATTACGTTTGTTTCTGGAATGTTTCATGGCTGACATTTGTGACGTATCTGATTGGATTGTCTGAAAAAGCAAACAGAAAATTATGTATATGTTATAGTAAAACCTCTATGCTCCTGTTTACCTATGTTTGACTAGTCAATTCTCGGACTTAACGTCTTAGTCATTGTTTCAAACGGATATCGTTTTTCGGCATTTTACTTAAGAGTTTTTAGGTAAACCTTTCAGTCCGAAGTCGAAACTAAAGTAGTTTGTTTCAAGTTTTGCCCAGTCTATCCAAGAAGTGACTCGGTCAAACGTCGATCTTATCTCAAAGAATTTACTAAATTAATAATTTTCGCAGCTTCGAAGAAACGCCAGACGTTTACTTTTCTCTAAGAGAAATCAGCAAATAACATTTTTAAGAGCATTTAAAAATGCTCTAATAATTATCTAATGACTCAAAGAAGGTCACTTAACAAGCATGATGACCCCCCGGGCTTGCGTGAAAAGGTTGATGACAGTGGACTTAGCAAAAGAGGTATGCAGATATCGTGGTTTGGCGCCACTATACCTGTAGGGGTACAGCGTGAAACTAAATAAGTAAGTAAATAAGAATTATATAATCTTATCATATAATATCAATTATTATTTATAAACTAGCGGCCTGCTTGCGGCTTTGCCCGCTTGAATTACATGATTATTCATTTAAGAAATATAAATATTACAAACAGCCTTAATTATTAATTGATTTGGATAAGTACTCACGATATTATTTGTAAAATAACTTATATTAGATCCTGTACAGTTTTTAAATTAGTAACATTATTAGTTAAATATATAATTGGTATACAGAATATACATAGAAAGCACGTTTTTAGGCATTTTTATATAATCTATAAAATAATCAACATTTTCGGTCAAG
>DWQW01004448.1:0-19822 GCA_018249695.1 Heliconius erato demophoon | reverse complement strand
CTATTATTATATTATTAATAATTAATAAGCTCCAAAACGTTTGAAGTGTTATAAAATTATTAAAATTCTTCTCACGTTGCAGCGCGTTCATATAATTCGTAATTTTTAAAACGTGTCTGGTTTTTTAATATTTTTCCTTATGACTAACATAACTTTTTGTATAATTTGCAAAATTGATTATTAAAATTACATCCCATATAGGTTATATACCTATAACACAATTTCATGTAATAAGGCCCTAGTACGATTCGGCCATCGGCGGTCGTATTGAGGTCGGCGTTTGCCTAGGCAAAGCGCGGCGTTGAGTTCCGCTATTAAAGCATGCTTAAATGAAAATAATTATCATATTTTTTCGAATATAAAAATACGTAAATTTAACATTTTATTTGTACGCAAAGCAAGAGGATTCTGATTGGAATCTTGAATGAGAGCGATAACAAACCAATCGATGTATATTACAAATCTCACACACGTCTGCACATCTTATATTTATCTTAAAATTCAAGATAAGTTTAGAAATCAGGAAGTAGTATCACTGGAGAAAGGTGGTTTACGTATTATAACTAAAATAGTAGCTACGCGCAACTACGTTGTCATGAACTAAAAAACATAATAAAAAGTTGTCATTCGCGTAGAAATTTCAAGAACTCCAAGGAACATCCAACATCCTAATTTACCCTCCCTCAGATATTAACAGAAGGTTTTTATAAATAGAATATTAAAATTATTCGTTTTTTTTAATTAAGTATATTTTTAGTGTACTCCTTATTGAATCGTAAATATATTTAAAAATAATAATAAATATCGCAAATCCAATCAATCGAATATTTCAATATAATTTATATAAAAAAATAACTATATTTTATTACATTGTGATGAATACTAAAAGCATTCTTATATAGCATGGGAAAAAAGTCTATCGGCATTCTCATTAACATGAGATTCCAGTAAACATATAGAGATTCATATATTTTTTGGCTTACTCTGTATCACACATAGTAGGCTAGACAGAGGGAACCTAGGAATCTAGGGTAAGAACATTCCGTTCCCAATAAGACACTTCTGTTCCCCATTTTCCACCGAATTCTGGATGCATTGCGTTGTTAACTTCACCCAAAGATATCAATATCTTTATCATAACGTTAGCATCATTAAACTATAGATTTTATGTATCATGTCTACATGTAATATTTCAATATATATTTTCAATAATATAAACAATTTAAAAATGACATTTTCATATAAAACAACTTGATGTTTTAGAAAAAAAGTAATCCTTATATTATTATAACATGTTTTAATTATTTATTAGAATACAAAAATATTTTGTATAAAAAATAATTCAATAAAAAATAGTTTAAATTATATGAAATAAAGCTTACATTAAACATAATACTGTATGACAGGTGTAAAAATTACATTCACCAATTCCCATTTGGAAGCCGTCTAGATATCTTGGCACAAGTTCAAGAAATGCCAATACATAGGAAATTGCTTCCTTACAGCCTTTTCAAACTTTATTTTCAGCTTCCAGATGCACAATGCGGTATTTTGAATGTTTATTACATTCGAATTATATTCTTTTCAGAGCTGATTGTAAAATTAAAGGGATCATTAATTCAGGCCTGTCGTGGTGCAGGGCCACAAGCACGTAACAGGTTGTGTGTTCAATTCCTAAGAAATGAAATATTGAATAATTTCATTTCTTCCCTCTAGTAACAAGGCAAAGCATTTGTTGAGTTCCGCCGATCAACACGCAATGTCTCCGGAAATCGGTGGAAAGTGGAAAACGGAGTGTCTTGACACTCTGCCTACACTGCTACAGCAAGAAGTTAAAAATAAATAATCACAAAATTTTTTTTTGCGCCGGTTCTACTCACGTATCCTGTATGCCATATATCTTAGTAAACTAGTGATAAATTATATTACTATGTCTTAAACATGAAGCTTTCAACTTTTAATTTAGAATAAAATTATTTGACTTTCACTTTTTTTTTCAACCTCCAGCGGAGTGAGAGAGGACGGAGTGCCAAATGCTACGTCGACACTTTTTGATTATGAAATTCTTTTTAGTCATAAAAAATATTTAAAATAATGTTTTTATATTTTCTATTTTTTACATATACCTTACACATTTCATGGCATGGAGGGAAAACTCCGTTATGTGTTAAAGTTCATTATATGTTTATTCAGTTTTCTATTAGTTATAGATGGAGAATGTCGATGACGGTCTTAGAATACATTTCTGCAACGTTTTTTTCCGTTTCCTCAGCCGAATATGGGGATGGAATAAAATAAAAGCAAATAGTGCTTTATAGGATGATTAATATTGTATAGTCACGAATAGGTAATAAATACCACCTACATAATATAAAACAGCATATGTAACGTGACGTTTGATAGAGGCGCCACGACTGATTCATTATTTTGTTCTTGCGTTGCCTATTAAGTCTTAATTTTTAAATTTTTTGTAATATCTATATTTAGCATTTGCTTTTCCAATTTCCTTTTTAAAGATATGGAAATTTTATCAAAATTATCAATATCACAGCAAAGACACATGCTCAAAGGACTATTAATGTAATAAGATTAATTAATTTCATACAAGTATGTGTGTGTTTACTTATAAGTATTTGTAATAGAATATTGTAAAGGAAAAATCCAAAATCACTAAATTCTTGAAAATATTTTCCTAACGATTGCATTATTCCAAATATTTCTCATTGAAGCGTTATTATGACGTATATAAATATAAAGATAATATAGGGATACATGAAATGACCTAAACGATGATTCAAATAAATATTCTGTGAATTGTTATTTAAATTGTTTAAATACATTACTTTTGTATATTAAAGTAATATTTTCATTTATGAAATAATTTTCATTCCCTTGCTTTGGAAACAAGGCAAACCGCGGCGTTGAGTTCCACTATTCAACACGCAGTACCTCAAGAATTCGGTAGAATGCGGGGAATGTCCCCAAGTTCCCTCTGTCTACCATGCTATGTGGGGGATAAAGCGCGAAGCTAACAAGAAATAAAAAATCTTATTTAAGATTATATTGAATTTTATAATACGTGATAGCTTTTAAATTACATAACACAGTAAAAGAACAAAATATAAAGAAAGAAAAATTTAATCCAGTTGAATGTGCGTATTTTACTCAATCGTCGATTTTTCTTATTTCATAAACTATGCGTAAATAAGAAACGTATACTGTCTTTATTTTATAAAAATAAGCTTTATTAATATATTAGCAGCCCTCACATAGTTTTGCCCGCTTGCTGTATAAGAATATTTATTTAATATTATAATAATCCCAGTCAATGTTGAATTCGTGTGAAAAAATGTTTAAACTGTAGCGTGGCCGCAAAAAAATAATTTTAAGTTTTATCCTGGTTTTATTTATCTTATATCTCTATGCATGCGTTGAGTAGGCAAATAAACTATCTAAATGAGATTAACACTAATATAAAAGTAAATATTTATTAATAACGAAATTGGGATTAGATTTTTTTTGGTTTCTGCCAAAAATATAAGTCTATATTTAATATAAACTTTAAATTCTATGTTTTTTGTATAAAAATAATACTTAATTTATTTAAATATCTGTCTAGACGTGATATTAAAATAGTTGTGAATAATTGGAATTTGTACTTTTGTTCATATTATTTCTAATAATAATGAAACGTAATGAATGTCCTTCCTCGTCATATTTATGACGTAGTACGCACGTATTAATACTTTAACTTATTAAAAAAAATAAAATATATACTTTAACTTTGAAGTTGTCGTGGTTCAGGGATACAAGCGTGTGACTGAAAACGCGATTGTGGTTGAACCCACAATCGCGTTTTCAGTCACACGCTTGTACAACCCAGTCCCACTCTAGGAAATGAGATGTTTAATATTTTCATTTCTTCGGTCTGGTAACGAGCCACCCAACACGCAATGCCTGCAGAATTCGGCGGAAAGTGGGGAACGGAAGAGTTTTAATGGGAATAGAGTATCTTCATACTATGTTCCTAAGTTCCCTCTACCTACTAGCTAAATGTGTATCCTAATTCTATAATAATTTTTAAACTTCACATTGTGAAATAACAGAGTAGGTAAAGGTAGAGAAAGATGTTAAAACATAGCGTGGTTACATTCCACTAGAGAGAAGATATTAAAAAAACCACCGTTTCCCTGAGTCGAACCTACAACCGTACCATTTATAGTCAGACACTGTGCAAATTTACAAATTTGTTAAATTGACAATGAGGAGAAAAAAATATTTAAACATTGACCCAAATGTATCATAGATAAGCCTTGCTTTCTTACAATAATGATTAGTCTATTTCTATATGTATAACTAAATATAGTATGCGTATTCTAGAAAAAAATAACAAACAAAATTTGAAGTTATTTATCACAACTATCTTTATCTAATAGAAAAATAGGTAGAAAGAGTGGTATCGCTATTATCTTCAAAATATGCTTATTAGACAGCTGATCTTCTTAGTTTAATGTAATATTTTCAAATTATTAAATTTTTTAAAATTTTAGGCATTGTATAATATTGATATTATCATACATGTATATTTTTTTGTAGCTTCACGCTAGTATACCACTTACAGCAGGATAGGCAAAGGGAACCTAGCGCTAAGAGTAAAGGTCCCCAATTTCCGCAGTATTCTGAAGAATGTCTTCATCTTGATTCTTTAGTAGCGGAATTTAACGCCGCGTTACCAGAACAAGGGCATGAAAACATTAAAAATTTTCATTTCGCATGGGAATCGAACAAACAACCGTCGCGTTTATATTATTCGATTTCACATAAACTCGAATTGCCTATTACACATGTTTACAATCTACTAATATGTGTGATGTGTCAACTGACCTTAGGGAAACTCTATCGCGATGTATGATGTATGTATGTACGTATAGATCGGTACTGTGAATTTGGTATTATATATGATTAGAGTGGCCATGAATTATGAAAAAAGGTTTTTCTTTTTATAATAGCGCAGTGGGAGGGGATCTGAAGGGGAAGGTTGTAGGTTCTATTCCTACTTGAGCGACCGGTTTGTATTTTGTTAGAGGCCGTCGTGGTGCAGGGGCACAAAGGTGTGACTGTGACACTGCGGTGGTGGGTTCGATCCCCACTCGAGTCGAATATTTTCATTTCTTTGCACTGGCACCATAGCAAAAGTCCGGCGTTGAGTTCTGCCACGCAACAAGCAAAGCAAGCGGAAAGAGGAGAACGAAGAGTATTAACACTAGGTTTCTTTCAGCCTAACCTGCTGTGTGCGAAAATCAGCGTGAAGCTAAATTTGATTCATTTTTTTATTTTACTATAAAAGACAAACAGGATCAACAAACAGGAAGACACAATATTCTGCACCACCATACATAATTTTATATATATTTTGTTTATCTGTTGACCTGTCAAATTTATAAAAATTGTCCTAGTAAAAAACAAAAATATCGACACTCTACTCCCAGAACGTGCGCGTGCGCATCTCAAGATATACCCCGAGCGTTACCAATCCGCCGTCAGTTCAACGCGAGGTGTTATACGTATCACTTACACTAAAACTTTCGGTTGTTAGTTGCGTGAAATATTTTGTTTTGTGTAGTGATTTATTTTGAAAAAGGTTAGTGATTTATTTTGAACTTTTTATTAAGACTAGGATGAGATACAGCGATCATGTAAAAAATTTTAATACAAAAGATAATTACGTTTTGAAGTTTAAATATTTAAATCGATAGTAGATATATTTAAATAGTATTTGAATAACTTAACTTCTCGAACTGGTTTATTTAATTTTTTAAAAACGTATTAGCCGTAATATTTTTTAATGTGCGTATATGTATGTATGCCCTCATTTAAGGATAAATATTACATTTTAGATAACTTTTTATCTCAACCCGTACCCTAAAAGTGTAAAGGTCACTTCATTTACCATAAACTAATATAAACTAACAATCATTCATTTTACCAAAGTGGGCGTGGTAAAGACTACGACTAGTTGAACCTGTCACATTTAAAAATCTCTTAAATCATTTAAAATTAACTATATACATATAGTTGTTGATATAAAAATAACATACAAAAAATGCTCTCATGTAAACTGACTTTTTGGATAATGCTAATATTAATATGGCTTCAGTGACATCGAACCCGTGACCACCTCCTATATTTTTTATCAATATTTTTTACCAACTGCCATAACGCTAAACTAATTTTATGTGTTTTATCACTAAATATGGAATTCTATTAATAATATTAAAGAAATATGTCAACTAGCGTTGTTGGTTTGAGAGTCGATGACCTTTTTGAATTACGTAAAGAAATTATAGATAAGTATTTCATATTTAGAATATTTAAAACTTATCAAAGCTCAAGACTTATCAAAATTATTTACTGCAAGTAACTATTAACATATAATTATTTTGTATGTAAAAAATATATTTTTTTATTATATGTTTTAGATAACAACTATCTTAGTAAAAACATATCGCTTTCATATCAAAAATAATAATAATACTAAATAATAATTATATATAGAACCAATATAGAAGGAACCTACTGTTAAACCACTCCGTTAACCGCGCAGCTCTCCATATAATTTTCTAGAAATAGCGTATTGAGTGGCGAAATTCAACTCCGCGCTTTGTTTTGTTACCAGAAGTGGAAAATAAAAGTAATTCATTTTCTCGTGTAAGAATCGAACCCACAACACCTACAATCCACAACATACAATTTGTATACCATTGCGCTACGATGATCTTTTAATTCAATTTAATATATAAAATAAAATGTATTGTTTCCAATATCAAAAATAAATATTTCTGATAACCTTCAAAAGGCTGAGATATTTTCTTAAATCATGGCTAATCAAGGATATTCTCGACTAACTCACATTTCAAACAAATAAGAAACTAAATCAAAATCGGTCCATCTGTTTTCGACGGAGATTGAAAAAGTTTTTTCCAGTGTTTTAATGTTATTAAAGAAATAAACATAATTATCTACTATGTTACTTATTTAGAAAACGTATAAAAATTTGAACGTAGCGGGACTCGAACCCGCGCCTCCTGGAAACCGACCAGGCGCGGGTTCAAGTTCCGCTACGATCAATTTTTATACGTTTTCTAAATAAGCATTTTTCTTTCATAATTGTGGAATAACACTTTAAAAATGTTTAAAAAATATGTACTATGTTACTGTAAAATGTCGAAAACACAACATAAATCTCTTAAATCTTGTCTGTTGCCTCATATTTGATTTAAAGTACTTATTAAAGTCCAATAAATTTTCAAAGAAATATTTATAGTTAAAGAACGTTTCAGTTCATTTCAGCCAGCTGACGCGATTTCCGTCAAGAAGTCAGCTATTTTCTTTAAATTGTATTAACAAGGCCAGTGTGTCGCTCTATCGTAAAATTGAAATATTGTATACAGTCTTTGATGGAGACCGTCGTGGTGCAGTGGCATGTGGATTGTAAACGAGATATAAGTTCGATTTTCACTCTATGCAATTAATTATTTAACAATTTTATTTAAACGCTGTTGTATCAAGACTAAATTTCACCATTCTACATGCAATGTTTCCTTTTCTTTTCTCTTTCTTTGCCAACCCTGATACGCAAGATATAGAGTAAAACTAAAAAAATACATCTTTAGGAAATTATTATATTTAAATTGTTTCCATTTCTGGTCCAAGTAATATTGTAGTTTTAGTTGCGGATCTCAACACCGCACCTATTTTTACCAGATCGAGAAATATTTTTTTTTTAATTCAATAAACTACAATAAAAAATAACAATACTTTAAAGATATTTTAATAAAAATAAATCAGCTTCACTTTGTATCCAGGAGGCAGTAGGGTAGGCACAACGCAAACCTAAGTGTTAAAACACTCCATTTCTCATTCTCTGCCGAATATTTTGCTTTTGCAGCCAGATCGAAGAAGTAAATATATTGATAAATAATAATTCAGTCCCTCGAGTGGAGATCGGACCTACAACCGCGTTACAGTCACAACCCTAAGAAAGCTTGAGTTCCCAATATTTAATACCTCCTTCTATGAAAAATCTTTCACAGTACAGGCAGCGCGCTTATAGAACTCGCTTCCTAACTCTATAATGTCTGGCAATCCATCTCTTAATACTTTTAAAAGCAGATTAAAGCAACATTTTCTTAACCTCGATTAGAATTTTTATATTTCTTTATTATTTTAATATTCTTTTTCAATGTCTCTATATTATTGTATATATTTATGTTTTTGTATGTTTATATATAGTAGTAATATTGTTTAAATATTTATGTAAGTATAGTTATATTGACTAATATTAAGTATATCTGTATGTAGGTTTATTATTATTATTACCGTAATATCTAAATACCGCACCCGAATCATTTCTTTTAACATCTCCTACATTCAAGGGTTTCTGGTAGAGATCTCTATTAGAGATAAGTTATCCTCTGTACACATTGTTTCTGTTTGTTATATGATATTCTGTACTTTCTTTCTTGTGTGGTACATAAATAAATGAAAAAAAAAAAAACCTTCTGCCCCTGCGCCACGGCGATCTCAAAAATAAGTGTTATTTTAAAGCTATCTTAAAATCGATTCTCCACGTACAAGTCTTTTTTATTATGCTTAACATTTTTGGTCATCCCATTACGCGGTCCTAAATAAAAATGAACTCATGCTGAAGCAAAACGACAACCAAATTGAATTCCTGTCCTGCCGATGCCGGTTTAAGATGCATCTGCATTATATCATGTAAGCTAACTTACCGACTTTTTTTTTTAAATAAATAATTTTCTTACCTTGCCTCGATACCAGAGCCGAGAAAAGAAAAAAAGATAATATTAAATTTTCTCGTATGGGAATCGAACCCACAACCTGTCGCATTTTACCCACAGTGCTACGATAATATCAGCTTAATTAAAATGTGATTAGAGATCGTAATGGCGTAGCGGCACAGCACATGAATGTATACGATTCGATTGGTAGTTCGAATCCCATTCGGGGAAAAGAATTCACTTCTGGGAGTTCCGTCACTCGACGCACGATGTCTCGAATTAGGCAGAGGGGAACAGGGTGTTTTAACACTAGGTTCCCTTTGACTACCTTGATATATATACCTACATATACAACGACGACGGAATCGTGAGAAATGTGTTTAAATAGAAAGTTTTATGTATGTATCATTACAATACAGTATTATTTAAAAACATATATATATATATATATATATATATATATATATATATATATATATATATTTGTTATTTTATTTCTATAAAATTTACATTGAAATTAGAATCCAGTTGTGGCGCAGGGGCATAAAGTGTGATTGTAAAATCGACTGGTTCGATCCCCACTCGATGAAATGAAATATTTTCGTTTATATTTTCATTTCTTCGCTCTGGTGTCGAGGCAAAAGCGCGGCGTTGAGTTCCGCCATTCAACACGCAATGCCTCCAGAACTCGGCGAAAAGGGGGAACCGAGAGTCTCAACACTAGTTTCCCTCTGCCTATCCTGCTATGTGCGGGATACAGCGTGAAGCTGATTTAATTTTAATATTTTTTTTAAATTCAAATTATCGAATCAAACCAACATACCTATTAATAAATATATATATTCATCTAAGCGATTATACAATTGTGAATTTGACCTTCTTGTTATAAATTGGCGGGACGAACTTTTTTTCCTTATACTATTGAAAACACTATATGTGAACAAACAATTTGTTATATTATATTATTGAGGTCAGCCGTAGCGCAGGGGCACAAGGGTGTGACTGTGGACGCGACAGGCTGTAGGTTCGATACCCACTCGATTAAATGAAATTTTTAATATTTTAATTTCTTCGCTCTGGTAAAGCGCGGTGTTGAGTTCCGCTACTCAACACGCTATGCCTCCATAATTCGGCGGAAAGTGTGATGTGGAGTGTCTTAACATTAGGCTCCCTCTGGCCTCCCCCTGTTACATACGGGAAACAGCGTGAAGCTGAGCTGAGCGTGAAAAAGAATACAGGTTTCACGATCGTATCGAGAGATAATTTCTATGGAAACATCATCCTTTTGAACAAAAATGTTAGTATAAAGTAGATTTTTTTAATTTTTCGTTTTAATTTTTTTGCTTCAAACGAGATTAGAATCTACAATCGTTCCTGAACCATAACAATATGAATAATTTTACATTTCACATAACATACAAATATCAAATTGCATCATAAAAATATAATAACATAATAATAATTTATTTCAATTCGAAGTATGACTTACGGTCAGTCAGTCATACAACCACGCATTACGTTGAATTACTCTGAGACATTTACATTGTGATTGTGGACGATCATTAAGAAGTTAAATTAGAGATGACGATATATTTGTCAGCTATGTTTATTGAAATAGAATAATATATATATATATATATTTATTCAGTGTTAAGACGTGTAGAACGGCGGGACTCAATGCTGTACTTTCAGGCCATGGTGGTTTACGTTAATTAATGGCAAGACAAAACGAGGTGTTGAACTCTGCCGAAGGTGTGAAACGAAGTGTCTGACTCGACATGACTTAGAAACTCTGTTCCTCTTTCACCAGGCTCCCTCTATCTACCTAGAAATAAAGCTAAAATTGAAATTTAAAAAAAAACTTTAATATTTTTGTCACATTCAAAATATAAAAAAAAAAAAAAAATTTCATTACCAACACTTGAAGTAATTGCCAAAACCATAAAAATTAATTAAATTATTTTTTAACAAATCGCCTTTACCAAGAATCTGTCAGTAGATATTATATTTTATTTTCACCGAAACACAGATGTGCCAATTAAAGCTGTGCCCAAAAACATGTTCTTACGCACCGTTAAGATGGCAATCGCTACCATTCAGATATTTTTTTTTTATTTTACAAATTGATTATTTAAGTCAGCTTCACGCTGTATCCCGCACACAGCAGGGTAGGTAGAGGGAACCTAGTGTTAAGACACCCCGTTCCCCACTTTCCGCCAAGTTCTTTGCGTGTTGAGTGGCGGTAGTCAATGCCACGTTTTGCCTCTACACCAGAGCGAAGAAATGAAAATATAAATGGAAATTAAAAATGAAATTTCCTCGAGTGGGCATCGAACCCACAACCAGTCGCGTTTACAGTCACACTTTGTGCCCCTGCGCTACGACTGGCCTCAATTTTTTTTTATTATTTAAGTAAGGCTGAAGCCAGTCGTAGCAGATTCCGATAACATTTTTTTTGATTTACTCATTAAAAACAATATTACAATGAATAAAAAAAAATTAATCAAGTCTGTAACTTAACGCTACGTATGTAAATTTTGTACATAATCTTCTTACAGAGTTATCGATATTATTTATACAATATATTATAATGGTACAAAAGAGGCCTAGATTATTTTAAGCCTCTTTTTCTTTTACCACTTTTATATAAAAAAAATATATATTTAAAAAACTATTTAAATTACAGTAAAAATTAAAATTATCTAAAAATAAATCACTCGCTCTAAATATATATGGCTAACAGTTTGAGAATGTATTGCAAATGAAGCGCTAATACAAATCTAAACAGATATACTAACATAGATATATTATATGTATGTATGTATGTATGTATGTATGTATGTATGTATGTATGTATGTATGTATGTATGTATGTATGTATGTTTGATCGATCATACACCCGTTTATGAATCTAACCTTGGTTCTTTTGTTATCTTAGTCATCTTCTAATTTAAGATTTCTCTTAAACCTAGGAGTAATACGGAGTTTAAATAAAAAAAAAAAACAATTTTTTAGCTTTACCCCCCTTCTTACTAATATTATAAATGTAAAAAAAAGCTTGTGAGGATGGATGTTTGTTTAAATTTCACGCAAAAACTACTGAACGAAATTTGATGAAACTTTACAATTAAATCGCATATACTCGTATATTACAATAACACGTAGTCTATAATGTATGTAAAGATTTTTTTATAATTGAGCTATTTAATAACAATAAGCAAGTGAGGCCAGTCGTGGCGCAGCGACACGAGGTGTGACTGTAAAACCGATTGGTTGTGGGTTCGAACCCCACTCGATTAGATGAAATATTTACTTAAATTTATATTTCTATTTCTTCGCTCTGGTGTCGAGGTTAAGCGCGGCGTTGAGTTCTACCACTCAATATGCAATGCCTCCAGAATTCGGCAGAAAGTGGGGAACGGAGTATCTTAACATTACGTTCCCTCGACCTACCCTGCTGTGTGCGGGATACAGCGTGAAGTTGATTTTTTTTTAATATCAATAAGCCTGAACGGGCGAAGCCGCGTTTTAGTCGTTGGTATTATATAGGGAGGAAGAAATGTACCCACTATTAAAACACTGTGTTCTGATTGGCGAAATTCAACGTCCCTTTTTGCCAGAGCGTAGAAACGAAAATAATTATATCTACCGAGTGAGAATCGAACCCAAAACCGTCGCGCCTACAATATAGCGCCCCATGAGGTCTACAAACATATTTACATAGTAAAACCCATAACTAACTTAGTTATGACTTATGTAATATATGCATAAGTGCATATTATGCATAAGATGATATATTTGCTTGTTAAGAGTCGTAACTATTGATGTAGTTAAAATGATAAACATAAAGCCTCACTTACTATTAATTATTAGTTATAAATTATAAGAAATAACAATGTATAAATAAAAATAAATATTATATTATTAAAATAATGTTTTAACTGATGCAATGGAATTTAACCTTATACTCAGATCTATGGGCCCATGATTTCTGGAAAAAGACGTATTTCTACATTTACTTAAAAAAAGATATGGCCGTTTTTATCACAAAAAATGCGTATTTCGACACTATAAAGGGAATCAAAATTAATAGAGTACTTTCGGTTGACTTAGAATTATGAAATTTGGCTTTCAGCTAGCATTTTCAGGTAGTACCTACTAGTTCAGGAAAAAATCTGAAAACGATATATTTGCCGTTAAATCCTAAAAATAAAAGCTTTAAAAGGATAGCCAAGGAGGCTAAAGGCTTTTTTTAATTTGGTATTAAGGCCGCTACATCAAGTGAAGATCAGATCAGATGAAAGTTGCTGGCTGAGCTAAGCTTGAATTTCAGAAAAAGCTGGAGACCTCCAAGTTTTGTACGCCTCGGTGGGCGAGACCGACTCGCGCTTGTCCGGTTTTTTCGCTCTGGTGTTTCTACGTTGAGTTTCCCCACTCTAGAAGTGAAATGCCTTAATACTAAGCTATTTTTGTCTACATTGATACATGCGGTATACAGCATGAGCCTGAAAAAAAAACCATATATTATTAAATCATTAAACTATAAGTCAGGTGTCATTATCAATTTTTAATAATATAAATATATTTTGTTGCAGTATATTAAATATAATTTATCATGGATCCCCTAGTAGTGGACGTCGTGCATTTCTACCCACGGGAGAACGCACAGCCTCATAACACTGTAAAGTAAGTACCATATTGATAAAAATAGTTTTATTATAATTCTGTTATGTTTTATTATTTAGCTTGCTATGAGAAAATATACGTTTATTGGCTAGAGTGCTTAAAAGGTGTCTAAGAGGCGCGGGTTCGAATCTTTCGAAATTTTTATTAGGCTTAAATGAAATAGGTGGCTTTAATCATGAAAAGAATATAAAATATAAATAAGCGGAAAGTAGAGAAATGAAGCGAGAAAGAGCTCTTTGCCGTAGGAAAAAGCTGAATATGAAAGACAAATGATTTCTAAATAAATAAAGTTAATTATAAATTTAAACCTTATTTATATACATAATTAAATTAAATTAGCTTCACGCTGTATCCCGCACACAGCAGGGTAGGCAGAGGGAATCTAGTGTTAACACACTCCGTTCCCCACTTTCTGCCGAATTCTGGAGGTATTGCGTCTTGAGTGGCAGATATCAACGCCGCGCTTTGCCTCAACACCAGAGCTAAGAAATGGAAATATTCATTTAAGTACACTCTACATAACTTACAATCACACTTTGTACCCCTGCGCCACGACTGCCCTCCTTATTTATATCTATATATAATTAATATTTATATGTCTATATTATATACCTACTAAAATATCTGAGAATAAACATATTTTATATTTTTTTCCTCACAAGATTTGAAGCTGTGAACGATGAAAACCCAACCACTGCGATAGTACGTCGTGGTCAACCCTTCAACGGCGTAGTACGGTTCACGAGACCGTTCGATGAGAACGAAGACATTGTACAACTTGTGTTTACACTTGGTAAGTAATAAAATAATAAATAAAAGTTAAAATATAATATAATATATCTTTAACTTGAACGTAATGTAAAGAAAAGAGTGATTTAAAATTTTGTTTTGCTATATGCGGGATGAATTATTTTTTAGTTCATTATTTTCCGCACACATTAGGGTAGGGAACCTAGTTTTAAGCCACTCCGTTCCTAATAAGAAAATTTGAGGAAGTGGGGAGGAGATATATGTTAAAGAAAAATAATAAGTAAGATATAACAAAAAAAAGTTTCTTAGTACCTTTACTCTCTAAGCTGTCTACAAGCCAAGTTTCAACTTTCTAAGTTAGTTTCATCTGTATTTTGTCTTTGAGTCAGGCAAAGGTCCCTTATCGTCGTTTATATTATATCCAAAGAATAATTTAAAAAAATATATTTTCGATTAAAAATATCTTATATCCTGTCTAATATCTCTAAGAATATGTGTACAAAATTTGGTGATAATCGGTTGAGTAGTTTTGGCGTTAAAGCGTAACAAACAAACTCTCTAATTCATTCACGAAGTGAAGACTTTTTTTATATTAGTTAAAATACTATAAAATATTTCTTTACTATCTATTAGGGGCTCACGTCTGCCAAAATTATTCGCAATTAGGCATGCCTTGTTAGAATTTTGAATTGAGATATTTTTAGATCCATCGAGTAATTTCACTGACGGTAGATAGAACAAAAAATAAAATATATATTTTAATAATTTTATTTAATATAATATATTAATTTCATTTAAATACAATCCATTTTTCTTAACTTAACGCTGTATCACGCACATAACAGGATAACCAGAGGGAACCTGCGGTCCTAGTGTCTCACTTCCGTTCTCCATTTTCCGCCGAATACTGGAGGCATTGCACGTTGAGTGGCGGAACTCAACGCGGCTTTTTGCCTTATTAATAGAGCGACGAAGAAAATGTTTAATATTTCAATTCCTCGAATGGGAATCGAAGCCACAACCTGTCGAGTTTAGAGTCGCACACTTACGACTGCTACTACTACAATACTACAATACTATTATTGAGAATATTTGGGACTATTGTAGATTTCTCATTATCAATATAAATATTTCTTTTTAGACATATGACTCCTAATACTTACTACATTCTTCATTAAATGTAAAAATTATAAATATTTTTTTTAAATAAATGAAGACAAAAGAACTAAATTACATTTAAATACTTTGTATAAATTGTAGTACAAACAAAAAAAAAATATTGACAAATTAAAAATAAATTCTTATGCGTTTTAAGAAATATGCTGACGCTACCGTTTAAATAAATTGTACTGTCATACATTGCACTTCATCTTTTGTGTAGCGTTAGAAAAGATGGATCAGATCCAACTACATCGTAAATAACGATGCGGTCAGATTCAGTCTACGACTTACTATTTAATCAGCTTCACGCTGTATCCCGCACACAGCAGGGTAGGCAGAGGGAACCTAGTGTTAAGACACTCCGTTTCCCCCTTTCTGACGAATTCTGGAAACATTGTGTGCCTCGACACTAAATTAAATTATTAAAGCGAAGAAATGGAAATATAAATTTAAGTAAATATTTCATCTCTTCGAGTGGGGATCGAACCTCCAACCAGTCGGTTTTACAGTCCCCTGCGCAACGCCTGGCGACTATTTGAAAGAAATATTTAATTAATGATAAAATTTTGTTTCATAAGCTTTACTTTCTTGACATTTTCGTATGGTAAACGTCGCATATAGCAGGGTATAGACAGAGGAAACCTAGTGTTAATACACTCCGTTACTCTTTTTCCACATAAATATAAAGATATTGCGTGTCGAGTGGCGTAACTCAACGTCCCGCTTCTTCCTGTTACCAAAGCGGTAAATGATAATAAATCATTCTTGCAAGTAGGAATCGAACCCGCATTCATATTCTGACGCTGTATACATATTTTTTAAAGTTTGATTCTATTTGGATGTCTGAAATAGTAACAAACCATTAATTAAACTTAGCGAGTCAGACGAAAAAAACATAGGGCAAATCTCCGTTTTCCGTTTTATCTCATTTTAGGACAGTCTTCTTATTTCGTTTTCAATATAAACTTAAAACTTTTAATCTTTAAATTCATTTAGATATTTCTTAACTGTGCTATGATGGCCTATAAGACTATTTTTGCAAATATTTGTAATATTGCAATTACCAATATATTTATAGCGGATGTGGCTTCAATCTTATTTGAATAACTACTCCGAATTAGGGTAATGAGAGCCTAGAAAGAGACAAATATAGTATATAATATGGTAATATTAATCTTTAGAGACCCTTGGCTTACTTTCGACACATAAGGCAAAGTGTTTTAAATAATATAAAAAAATAATATTATATAAAAAAATATATATAAAATCAGACTTTATAAAAAATAAGCCCATTAGGGTATTATGATTAACAATCGAGACCCATTTAATTTTATGGGACCCCTTGGAAAGGTTGAATTGATTAAGCAATGGGCCCCGACTGTTAATAAGAAAGAGGCTTCGTATCGACTACCATCAGACTAACCAGAAACATTTTAAAGTGCCCCACACAAGCGTTATAATTATACGTCTATTAAACAATCATTTTAAAATAACAAAAAAAATATTGGTTAAATATTCAAAACGTTATTTCCTGTTTACCGTTTTTTATAACAATTTATATCAATTATTATTATTTTTTGTTTTTAGGTGATAAGCCCCAGATGGACACGCAAGGTTCTATATTTTTAAGGAGAGACGCCATCCCTGAGAAGCACTCTTGGTACGCTAAGATCGTTGATGTACAAGAGGATACAGTATCTTTTGAGGTTAGTTTAAATGTTGATTTTTTAGGGTTCCGTATTTTAAAGAAAAATGTATTCATTTTGTATGAAATGACTAATATTTATGGTTATAACGACGACCTATAACCAAGTTGTCATGGAATCTTCTATGGGCGAGTCCGACTCGCACTTGTCAAGTTTTTCACTTCACCATTATATCTAATTGGGTAATCAGATAGAATGGCCCGTTGAAATTTAGTCTCTACATACGAGTACCTCGCCTCGTCCACTGTCAATTCTTCATACACACTCTCTGAGCAGTCTTTGTGGTTTATTTGTGATCATCTTTTAATATCAATGAATAATCCTGTTCTCGGATCGAATTTTATTGTATTTTTTATTACTAATATTAATAAATGACTTTTTTACTAAATTAATATGTATAATATATTAAAAAAATAAAAAAGTAACTTATTATGAAACGCATTATCTGTGGAATCCAATCGAATTTTCACATCGCAATAACTATTTTAATAATATTATTTTCGTTTAGAATACATTAATAATAAAATAAAGCGAATATTTTTAGTGGCTGAGTGGCCATTCTACATTTGCGTCATTTTGTAGGGAACGAATTAAAAAATAAACATGTCAAATTATTTTTTAAATAAAATGTTCAATTTATTTTTTTTATACACATAAACGTTTGGACTTGCACTAGTAATATCAAAATATTAAATATTTATAATAAATTATAAGTTAAAATATTTTCTTAGAACGTCCTACGCGAATATGACTTAACCGATTGAATTGAAACGTTGCATAGTGCCAAATCTATTTGCAGTTGCCTTCCATTGAAACAACGATATCATAAATATTTTATGGTTCAGTAGAAAATAGAACGGAGTGACTCATCTCTATGTTTTTATAGTTTAACTGTATAAAATATATCGACATATGAGGCCGTAGTGTTTGTCTGTAAACACGATGGTTGTGTGCTCTCTTCCCTATTGGAGTAATCATTTATTTTTTTTCTTAGCTCTGGTAACAAGATTAAGCGCGGCGTTCAGTTCTGCCATTCAACCTATAATGTCTTGGAAATTGAAATGGAATATTAATACTGTAGAATAAATCTAAATTTAAATTATATTGTAAGTATTATAATACATCAAATTTAAGAAAAGTATAAAAATACTTTATAAAGTGTGTGAAGATTATAGCTAGTTCACATATGAATAATATAATATATATACAATATAATAAACAATTCGATACACAAAAAGAACAAAAACAACAAAAAACAAAATGTTATTAGAAAAAAACTACGATAATTTACTATAATATTTACAAAAAAATCATATGAATTTCAAATTTATATGTTAGGTGTCAAGGTCAGTGGGTTTGGCCAAAATGTAAATTTTCACATATTTGTTTCTTTTTAAGTAAATACATTTTTTGTTTATATTATCTAAGACTCACACGCACTGAATACCTCCTGAATTCGGCGGTAAGTGGAAAACGCAAGTGTCTTAATGGGAACGGAGTGTCTTAACGGGGACCTAGTTCCAGGTTCCCTTTGCCTACACAGCTATGTGCTTGATCAGCGGTACACAAAAACACTAATTTAATATCAAGGCCAGTGGGTACGGCCAAATTGATAGTCTACACATATATGTTCCTTGTTAAGTAAACAATTTTTTTTAATTTATATTATCAAAGACGGAAGCAATTGCACTTGTTTACAAATATCTTATAATAGCGATCCACTAGCGACTTCGCCCGCTTAAACTTACTGTTATATTAAAATCTTTTCATAAATCGTAGTCTATGTGATGTATAAACTATATTACTAAAAAGTTTCATCCAAATCCGTTCTTTAGTTTTTGGTTAAAAATGGAACAAACATTCATCCTAAAAAACTTTCGCATTTTTAATAAATTAAGATAAAAAATAAGATAAGAATAGACGAGGAGTAGTAGAAGAGTGGTAAGATAAGATAGAATTTTTTTAGTTTGTTGCGACAACGTGCGGCGTTGGGTTCCGTCACTAAGCGCTTTATTTAACACGAAATCGGTGAACGAATGTCGTTATACAACGTGACATACGTCTATCCGACGTATATTATGCGTGAGCTTACTTCAGCAAAAGTTATACAGTAATAAATATTCTTTATGTTTTTGCATACCCATATAGATACTATATTATACGATACTTAACTTATTTATTAAAGGAAGTTCATATAAGGGGCCGTAGACGAAAATTGTGAATACAATAAATGAATTATTAAAAAAATATATATTAGCAGTTAAGATTAGAATTTAAACACCTCATTACAAGCTATTAGTACCAACGTCTATTGTTTATATAAAATAATGGCATATTTAAATTTTATATATATTTAAATTTTATTTTAATATTATAATTTAAATTTTTTGGCGCACTTGTCTTTGGGACGTGCCTGACTGAATAATAAATATGTAGCTACTTAAATATACTTTTAACTTTTTTCTGCATTTGATTTTATGTTTTCGTAACATCTATACGAAAACACAAATAAACAGTAATCATAATCGTTTAGGAAACATCTTTATATTATTAATATTTATTTTTTTAAAAAACATTTTTATTGCATTTATTTTTTTTTTCAGCTTCACGCTGTATCCCGCATATAACAGGGTAGGCAAAAGGAACCCAATGTTAAGACACTCCGTTCCCTGATTGTGGTATTGAAATAACCAATGCTACCAGAATTCGGCGGAAAGT
>DWQW01004447.1:0-19824 GCA_018249695.1 Heliconius erato demophoon | reverse complement strand
ACACCAGAGCGAAGAAATGGAAATATAAATTTAAGTAAATATTTCATCTCCTCGAGTGGGGATCGAACCCACAACCAGTCGGTTTTGCAGTCACACCTCGTGCCGCTGCGCCACGACCGGCCTTTTATACTTCAACAAAAATATTGATTTATCCAAATTGAATGATTAAAAAATTGATTGTTTCTAGTCGAAGACGATTATAATATATTACATACGTATGTATGTATGCATAGACCAATGTCTTTAATTAGCGAGGTTTATTATTTATACGCGACAAGTTGTGGGTTCTATTCCCACTCGGGGGTAATAAATAAAATATTTAATATTTACATTTCCTCCCTCTGGTAACTAGGCAAACAAATGCAGTTTCTTACATATACTTTATTACGCAGTTAAATATTTCCGAAATTTATCGAAATTATGTATAACTTATATGTATAAGTACCCACAACCTATCAAAGCACAATGTGACATATCTAAATATTCGCAGCAATTAATTATACAAAATAACGCGCGCCCTCGCCTATACGCCGCGTATGAAATATGCTTTACGTTTGCAGGAAACATGTGTTGAATCCATTTATTGTTATTTCATCTCGGAATTTATTGGTTTAAAATACATATATTATGTACGTACACCTAATATATTTTTTTGGTATGTAGTTTTTCTCTCTCTTTCTCTCTCTCTCTCGCACATAGCAGGCTGGGTAGCGGGAATTTAAGAGAAAAGTGTAAAGAAACTCCGTTTCCATTAAGACCCGTCCGTTCCTCATATTCTGCCGAATTCTGTATGAATTGCCTGTTGAATGGGGGAACTTAACGCCGTTTG
Organism: Heliconius erato demophoon; assembly: GCA_018249695.1. Lineage (NCBI taxonomy): Eukaryota > Metazoa > Arthropoda > Insecta > Lepidoptera > Nymphalidae > Heliconius > Heliconius erato. The sequence continues at coordinate 18,995 of DWQW01004447.1, read as the reverse complement.
CTTAGTTAGCAAAGCGAGAAAATCAAAATATTAAATATTTAATTTCCTAGAGTAGAAATTGAACCCACAGCTGTTGATTTTACAGTCACACGCTTTATTTTTTAAATTGGCGCGATGAGCTTTTCTTGTACGTATATATCTATGTATATTGTTTCTCAGGGCCTAACTGTAGGCGTGACTGTTATGGATACGGTTCCCAATTTTTTAAGAAAACAACGCGCAGAAAATAATATTGTTAGCTTTTTTCGTTTTCTATATAATTAATTGCTAAGATAATTACTGTAATAGTTGACCTTATGCTTAAATCCTATTATCCAATGTAGTAAAACGATATTGAAATTCACCAATCGCCTCTAAAAGTGAAAGTGGTCATCGTGGTTCATCGCGGGACTGCAAACGCGATGGTTTTTAGTTCAGTTTAAGAACGAACAGAGAAGTTAATTATTTTAATTTATATTTCTATTAATTGTTTTTAATATCATATGAACGTAATAATTGAACCCAATACCGTCAAGTACTTAAAATGACAAATGTTGAATTTGTACCTATATCATATACAAATCGATTTCAAAAAGTAATTTGTTTTTTTTTGAACTACTTATATTATTCACCTCACCTTTTCTATTATTGGTTTTTTGGGAAGCTAAATCACGTTAATGAGTCCGCCACTCCACATATAATGTAAGAACGGAAAGTGGAGAACGGAACGATTGCTATACTTTATTTTTATTATATTTAAATTACTATATTATCTCTTAGATATCTAAAAAAAAAATGGCAACACACAAAAATATGTAAAGTTTATTTAAATAATTCACGTCCATAATTAATATGTCGGTCATACACTTCCTAAAAGACTTTCGATCCCGTCATTTCGGACAGGATGGCGCATCAATATATGTAGATACTCAGCTGTCTTCTATATTAGCTTTTATTTGAACACGTTATGCTAAAATAGTGCAGATTAAATTTGCTAATGTTAATTAATATGTATAACTTCTTGTCGTGGCACAGTGGTACAGCATCTGACTCTAAACGCGACAGTTGTGGGTTCCATTCCCACTCCAGGAATTATTTTCATTGCTAACAAAGTAAAGCCAACGTCGGTCGACGTTGAACTCGCTACTAGAGAATTTTTCAGAGAATGGGGAATAGAGCGTTCTCTCTTCTAGGTTCACTCTGCCTACCCTAAAAATATATATAAAATCTAAAATTTACATGCCTATGCCTCCAGAATTCGGCAGAAAGTAGGGAACGGAGTGTCTTACCACTAGGTTCCCTTTGTCTACCGTGTTGTGTGCGGGATACAGCATAAAGCTGATTGATAAAACTATGCGATAGTCGGACAGCGTCTGAATAAAGATAGATAGTCTCACGGAGAGACAATTATCTATGTTTTAAGTATATATATACACAATTCCTCGACCTTGACTTGAACTCACTTCCATCACGACTCGAACGTATCCAGAATATTGAATCAAAAATCGAACTCGTTACCCACCCCATAAAAACAACGCAAAAGCTATTTTTAGCCATATCGTTGAATTTTGTATGACCGCCTCAGAAACACTTCTCATTTTATATGCAACGAATTTTTTTCCTGTATATTTTTGGTTACCTTACATAGAATATGTGTATAGAGAGCTGACGGTTTTTCTAACATGTATGTAGCTATAAATTAATTCATTATTTTAAAATAAATTTTGATGAAAAATATTTTTTTTTTCTTCTTTTTTAATTTTACACTTAATCCTCACTCTATTGTCATCAATTTCTTCATACATGCCCTTCGGAGGATCCTCATGCTTTTTACGTGACCTTCCTCTTCTTCCTATCGATGATAATGGTATCATCGATACTGCGTTTTCGAAGGCCAACGCTTTTTGATTTTCCCTAAAAGGTAAACATTTTAGAGAAAGAAAATTTAAGCTATTCATTTTTAAGAAAATATTATATTTCGTTCATAAATTAAACTCTCAAATTGTGGCTTAACCAAGAAATCATCCAGATCTATAGTTATATTATAAATCTGCATTTCACCAAGAAAACTTTGCTATAATTGTTATAACTTTTATACTTAAACTGTTCAAAGGGAACAATTTTTTTTACAAAGAGTTACGTTACTAAAAGGTTCTCACAAAAAATTGTAATTTGATAACCTAGAAGGTAAAAACTTAAATTCTACGATGATCGACACTTCTATTCGATTTTTTTCTACTAGCTAAAGCTAAAGCGCGAATTGTTCAGCTATGACTAGCTGCGTGTAAAATTTAATAACACATTGTGTGGGTTGAAAATTAGGAGCTGCGTGGAAAATGGTATGTTAACACTAGGTTCCCTCTTCCTACCCTGCTAAATGCGACATAAAGCATGAAGCCAAAAAAAAAACTATAATTTAAACATAAAATTACTCACAATTTTGAATTTCGACGAAATCAAAATAATACTTTAAACCCTGTCTATTTGTTGTATGTTACATACAAAATGAGCAAAACTTTTCAATACAAAACAATACAAAGCTCCAGCACAATGGACCAATTAATATTTCAATTAACAGAACACCTATTTATTGTAATAATTTATGTGTAACACCGGTTCAATCCGATTATAACTCACTTTATTATCCGGTTTAATGCAGTTACAACCGGCTAGCGGTGTCACCTACGGCTCTATTCAGTAATTAATGCGGATTTGATCACAGGTCATTTTTGTTAGGTGAGTGGGTGTTCTTTTCTTGAGATGTGGTTTTTTAATAATTGTATATACTGTTAATGACAGTGGACGAGGCGAAAGAGGTATGTAGAGACCGTAGCGTTTGGCGCCCCGTTCTCTTTGGGTAGTAGTAGTAGTAGTAATATATTATTTTAAAAGTACACAAGGTTCCTGTGCTCCTCTACACACTTAACTGTCTTAGTTACAAGTGTCCGACGGTAAACGCGACGGCCGTGGATTTGATATCCACTCAAGGGAATAAAATATTTAATATTGTCATTTCAACACCACTCAACACGCAGTCTCGAAATTACGCTGGAAAAAGGGAGGAACGAATGCGTTTTAATGGGAATGGAGTGTCTTATTTACCGAGGATCTCTGTGCCTACTCCTTTATATGAGGGATAAAGCGTGAAACTATAAAAATATTAGTTGTTAATGATAAGTAATTACATTTAATACATATTATTTTGTCATATACTATCACTTAATTTTTTTGCCAAAATATCTCTTAAATCTTGAAGTTTAATAATGTATTAAATAAAAATTGTATAAACGTATCTTAAAAAATATCAAACTTATTTGAAAATATTTTAAATTGATGACCAGATAGATTTAATGCAAGCGTTTGTACAAATTCTACTTGGATATCAGCCAAATAAAGCCGCCAAACATATATTCACTTGGATATAAAAAATATATAAAATTAGAACCTTGATGTGCAGTAAATCATTTGCCATGACAGTTGTGTATTCAAGTCCTACACGGGGAAAGGATCTCACCCTAGTAAGGAGACAAATCACGTCGTTGAGTTTCACTATTCTACACGCAATGTCGAAAATTGAGCGGTGCGTGGACAGTTAAGTGTTTTAACACTGTGAATACCCTTCTACGTGCGGGATAAAGCGTGAAGCTAAAAAAAAATAGTTCATACCAACATATAAGCTATAGAACTAAAATAATTTCTAAAATAAACTATTCTATACATTGAATAACTAGAACACAGCTTTACATTTTCAATCACACACACACAAAAAAAATAGGAAAAATAGTATAAACAAAGAAACAAGGGAAAGATTTTATCGCATGCAATTAACCATCCCCAAAGGAAATCGCCTAAATGTTACGAGTTACATTAATTAATTGTACAGCAAATAGACTGTGGGAGGTCATAAATTTATTAATTAAATCGGTTTCTTTGTAATATCGTGGCGCAGTGGGTTTGATTCCTAGTTGAAGTACTTATTATTTATTTTTAACATTTTTAAAGTGTTATTCCACACTTAGTAATTCTCAATAAGTACTTATTATTTTTCTTTCTGGAAAGATTAGAGAGCGGCGTTAAGTTACACCACCCAACACGCAATGCCATGGATTCGGGTTAAGCAAAGAATGAAGGTTTTTCAACCTAATCATTGATTTTTGTATACATTTTGAAAGTGTTGTGTTATTGGAAATAGGTTGTGAGTTCAAAAGTTGAAAAACAAATAATTACAATTTTCGATATTTTGATCTGATAAAAGAAAATTTGATTTTTTTTAATTGATTCCAAGTTCCTTTTCTACACATATTTATTAAATTATGAAATAATACACTAAAACTAAAACACACCTTTTACCACCCTAAACCTATATATATTCAAGACATTGTGTCAAATTAGACCATGTAATCAAAAATATATTGTTTTAAAGAGACAAGTGTCCCAAGTATGAATCAAACACAAACACATCATAAACTCTTCCGCTCGTTAACTTTAATGACATTTTGAACTTAAATACAAAAAAATGCATCCAAATCATCTCATCTCATAAAAAAATACTCAGATTCAATGAAATCCCAAAAGAACCGGTTTACAAAAAAATGAAATCAAAACAGACTTCCGTAGTAATTATACATACATACATACATATATCTATATAATATATAAATATATAATATGTATCACATCTGTCTCTCTGCACCTGCGGCTATCGACCTGCCGCTTTTTACTGTAAACCGGTCCTGGTGACTAGTGGACAGCTTTATGTAACATATTGTGACAAACGAGCTTAAAGCTCTGTGATAGAGAATTAAGTGATTTGTAAGTAATTTAGTATTTATATATAATGTATATTTTATTATTATTCATATTCAAATCGTTATTAACTCCTTAACTATCAGTTAAGGACATTTATTTGCTATATTTATTGCAACTGACAGACGGATTCCACATCAGTCAACCACCATGTGGACCACGGACTATTGCAAAGTGTTTCAAACGCTTGGTTTTCAAATAAATAAATTAAATTATTAATAAAGTTTAAAAGTTCGTTAATAAATTATAAGAAAATCGAAAATCAAAATCTCATAAAATAAATTTATTATAATATATGCATTAATTTAACAAAAAAATACATACATTAATTTAACATTATTCTTGACAATCAGTTTAAAATGTATATAAAAAATAATATTATTCTTCAGAATCTCTAAAGCTCGACTGTTTCCACAAAAGCTCGGCTGCTCCCCTCTCGCATGGAGATATCCAGTAACTCGCTTCACCGGACGTACGCGGGTTTTTTTCCTTTTGCGACATCAATGTCTTGTCTATTGGCTATCTTTCTGATAGTTTGTAAATAGTGTGAATGATGCTTTGTAATATATTTGGGGTAGTATTAATAACGTCTGATGCAAGTGTATTTTTTACCTATTTTTTTTAATACATAAAAAAAAATAATGTAGCGGGAAACCGTTAAAGGACTTAGGACTTGTGTAAAACTGTGTATCCTGCAGATATTGTTGTAGGCAGAAGGAACCTAAGAAAGAAGAACCTGTAAGAAGGAACCTGTTAAGACACTCCGTTCCCCATTTTCCGCTGAATTCTCAAAGTATTGCGTGTTGAATGGCAGAATTATGGCGGCAGCGCTAATTCAAGCACGTTTTGCTATTGGAAGCCAAGCCATTCGTGCATTTCCCAACTCCACCAGAGAGAAAACAAGAGGAGCTGCTGAAGATAAGACAGAATGCGGCGCTGGGTTCCGTCACTAATGTCTCAAATTACTCACATAGATATATGTCGCATTTTTTTTATATTCTGACGTTTTAATTAGAGCTTCCACATTTCTCTTCTATTTAAATTGTATAGGTATATACTTTTCAAAGTAAATATCTAATAATAACATAGTGTTATATTGTCAGTCTGTTCCAACATTTTCTGATGAGTTTTAAACCGTTACGTAAAAGACTAGTTTATAAAACACAGCAAAAAGTATTTCTACCATCTAACGACTTATTGTAAGTAGTTACAAATGTATAGTATAGAAGCATTTCTTATATATTTATAGCGCAAATAGCAGGGAGCCTGAGAGGGAACTTAATGTTAAGATACTTCGGTTGCCTTTCTTCGGCCGAATTCTGAGGCTGTGTTGTTTTGCTCTGTGTATTGATTGGCGGAACTTCCTCTAGTTGGAATCGAACTCACAACCTGTCGCGTTTTCAGTTAAATGCTCGTGCCAACTGGCCTCCTAAATAGTTTTTTACTGTTACTTTTCGCTGTATCCGATATGTAGCAGTGTAGGCAGAGGGAGCCGTGGAACATTAGGTTAAGACACTCGCTCCCATTACGACACCTGTGATTCCCACTTTCTGTCAAATTCTTGGAGGCATTGCGTGTTGAATGGTGGTACTTAAAGCCGCCATTTGCCTCGTTAACACAGCGAAGAAATAAAAATGAATTTCATTACCTCGAGTGGGAATCGAATCCACAACCTGTCGCGCTTATAGTCGCGACGGGCTCAACAATTTCACGTCGACGACAGGCCTCAATAATTTCAGTATAAAATAATAAAAATACAAAACCTTACTATGAATAAACGACAGCTATCAGGTGGTATTAGTACCAGATCGTGCTTACCATTTCTAGATGCAGTTATATAACGTAAAGTTATTTGTTTTTTTACACATTCACGAATATATTTCGCATTTCGGGTGAAGTGAACTTGGTGACCTAACACTCTGTTTCCCTTTTTTAGTATAGTAAATGTTTATCCGTTTTTTTAAAGATATGTACACGATGTATCGCGTATATAGGGGAACGGAAAGTTTCAACATTTCCAGATGAAAACTCAAGACATTGTGTGTTCAGTGGCAGAACTTAATGCGGCGCTTTGCCTCCTTACCAGGGCGAGGTAATGAAAATATTAAATATTTCATTCGTTCGGGTGGAATTCCGAGTCACACTCTTGTGCCACTGCGCAGCTATGGTCTCTTTTCTCTCTATTTTTTGTTTGCCGCATTTGGATAGTGTCTGACTGTGAGCACGGTGGTTATAGGTTCGACTCCTACATAGGATAATTATTTTCTTTTCAATATTTTAATAGATAAAGCGATCTCTAGGATTTGCTATTTAACACCCAAAATCAGAAATATGAGTATGAAGCGGAGATCATTGACATTAGGTTCACTCTCTACTAGCTTATGCAGAAAAGAACGTCAGCTGTAAATTATCAGTGTGTATGTTTAAAAAAAATATCCAAAAATACAACCCACTACCTCCGTCAACATGACACATTGTCTAGTATTTAATATTTAAGTATAATCTAGCTGTCAGGAGAATGTAGTTAGTTACTTCAATCATTGCCGTTTAAAGAAGTTGTTATATTACATTGATCAGAATTGGTCAAACGAAGATCCGCATTTTGAAACTTTAGTTTTTTTTATATATGAATACATAAGAAACTTGAGGCTAGTCGTTGGCGTTGACTTCAACGGAAAGTGGGGAGCGAAGAGTTTTAACACTAGTCTTTCTTTTTCTACCCTACATGAGTTCTCCAATTTTACTAATTTGTTTCGAAAATGCATGTATATTAGCATAACTCAAACACCACGTTTTATTGTATCATACCACAAAAAAATATGCTTTAGCAGGAAAAAGCACGGCATTGCCTTATGTCACTTAACACGTAATATCTCTACGCTGTTTTTGAATATCCTGCTATGCGGAAAAAAAATTAAAACTGTTTTTACTTCTGTGTTATCATTATTAACATAGCTACACGCTGTGTTCCGTACACAGAAATTTCGGCAGACAGAACCTGGAAACCTGGTGTTAAGATAATCCGTTTCCTCCAAAAGGGAATCGGGCCCATAACCATCGCGTTTACAATCTTGTGAACGCATGTGAACCTGCGCCACGACGCACGACTCCCTTTGTATGTATGAGAGCCCATAGTTTGACAAGTCCTGACTTAGATTATGGTTCTGTCTCTTTTGACGAGTAAGTCACGTCAGTGAAGTCAGTTTTTCAACTACTTCTATACATTACAATAAAAACAAGCTTACAATTAAAGTTGTTAAAGCATTTTCTATAAAAAGCTTGGAAAGCTCATTAGATTCTTGTTTAATGTGTAAAGAATTTTTTACTGTGTAGATTATAGGTGGATTGGTGTCCTAGCTGCATATTGATATGAGAATGTTTATAGCGGAGAGATGAATCACTACGCATCTTTTTTCGACGTAAAATTGTGGAGCAAAAAACAAAATTGAGGCCAGTCTTGACGCAGGAGTACAAGCGTCCGACTGTAAACGGTTGTGGGTCCTATTTCCACTCGAAAAAATGCCCATATTATGCCCCTGGTAACGGGGCAAAGCGCAACGTTAAGTTCCGTCACTCAATATGGAATGCCCCAGAATTCGAGAAAAAGTGGGGGATAGAATTGTTTTAATGGTAACGGAGTGTCTTAACACCAGGTTCCCAGGTCCATTTCTGCCTGCCCTGCTATGTGCGAGATACCACGTGAAGCTAAAAAATAAACTTAAAATAGCAAACATAAAATATAAAAATAAAAATAAAACAACATGAATAAATGAAATTTGCATACTATGTTAGTAAAATTACATTTAACTCTTTAATCGCCACTAAATTGATAACACATGGCTAGATTTACACACTTTCGGATTTTGATTTTAAATTTATACTAATTCATAATTCAAAACTTTTGAAACGTTCTGCATATATTTTATGTTTGGGTAAATTAGGGCCTGGACGGTGGTACCTCCATGGTGGAAGCCATGACCGCTTCGTTTCTATATTTTGTCACCATTTGATGGATTGGATGGATTTTGGATGAGGATGGACACCGAACAAAGTAAGGTAAATAGAGTCAGAAGACAGAACTAATATCAGATCAGGTTGCAACAAAAGCCAGGACTAATATCAGATAGAAGAAGAAAAAGAAGACTATTTGGTACTCGGTACTCACCTCCTAGATCTTTTTTTAGAGCTTCAAAATGTATCTTGCATATAGAAGGGTAGGCAGAGGAAATATAATATTAATGCACTCTGTTTCCTCACAGAAGACAAACGACATTGTTTCATCAGAGTCCTCCGATTGAGAAATGAACCCACAATCGTCGCATTCGCAGTCATATATTGCGACTGTGTATTTTGTCTTTTTTCCGTCTATGAATAAAAGAAAATTTTGAACTATCTTACTAAGTTTCCGTAGTGTAGCGGTTATCACGTGTGCTTCACACGCACAAGGTCCCCGGTTCGATCCCGGGCGGAAACAGTGTTTTGTACTGTAGATGACAACACTAAATTAATTTTATCTATATAAATTATTTGAATATTTCTTTTTTATTTTTTTATATCGGTTATGATTTATAACAATAGGTAACATGTTTGTAACTATGTAATAATATATATACCTACTTATAAGAATTTAATTTTTAGCCTTACTAATAGTACTGGGAGAGAGAATGTCTTGTCAAGTAACTCCTTTATCCGTCTTATATAATTAGATGTATAGCATACCAACTAGTTGAAAATAAATCAAGGCCACAATCGATATAATATAAATTTATTATGAGGCCGGTCGTGGCGCAGCGGCACGAGGTGTGACTGCAAAACTGACAGGTTGTGGGTTCGATCCCCACTCGAGGAGATGAAATATTTACTTAAAATTAAATTTCCATTTCTTCGCTCTGGTGTCAAGGTTAAGCGCGGCGTTGAGTTCTGCCACTCAACACGCAATGCCTCCAGAATTCGGCAGAAAGTGGGGAACGGAGTGTCTTAACAATAGGTTTCCTCTGCCTACCCTGCTGTGTGCGAGATACAGCGTGAAGCTAATTTTTTAATTTTATTTTTTATTATAACGAGTAACGAGTGACTCACAGACCACAGAACTACTGAACAGACGAGCAGACGAAACTTCTGAGCTTAGAAAGCGGATATTTTGCATATCAGTAGGTTAGGAACTATAGAGAAGCACCTAAGCATTTCTCCTGAAATCACTACGGAAACCGGAAAAAACAGGATATTTCATTTTACCTCTCGATTTCCACGCAAATATAATTGTGACTATTAGTTAATAATAAAAAAAAACTAAAGGGTAAGCCATAGCGTAGTGGCACAAGCGTGTAACTGGTTATGAGTTCCATTTCCACTCGAGGAAATGAAATATTTAATATTTTTATTTAATTTTCTCGCTCTGGTAACGAGACACGATGTGACTTCATGGGAATGGAGTGTCTTAGCACTAGGTTCGAAGGTTCTCTCTGTTCACCCTGCTATGTAGGATATAACGAAGCTAAATAAAATAAATAAAGTTAAAAATTCTACTTACAATAAAAATTATAGCAATTATATTTACGCTACATAATGCGGCATAAATCGTAGATTTCAAACACTTTGCGTCAATTTGGCGTCGGAAACGGAAGTTGGCGTTCCCGAAAAGCCGAAAAGCATAATTTTTTTTCGGGAACGCTTAAGCCGTCATGGCGGCACTTCCGGTGGATTTCCGGTGATGTCACGTGTTCACTTCCGGTTAGGGGATGATTTTGCTTAATTGAATGTATGTATACTGCCGTTCAGTCAATTTGATAATCTTACTATATTTATAGTGGAGGAGCAGTATTTACTTTTAGTTTACTTTTAACGATGGTAGTGGTAGATTCGATGTTTTATTAAAAAAAAATACTTATATTGTTATCCTTATATGATAAAATAAAATATCAGAGTTTCATTACGCCTTTCATTTTAAAATAAATTTTCGATTTCGCCCATTATTTTCATTTTAGCATTACTACCAACCACCACGCAGTTTCACCCGCTTAAACTTATTGTTATATTATATACAAATAATACAAAATATTATAGATTTTGTTTTAAATTGATATAATTATTAGAGAACGAAAGAAATGCTGATTATTAAAATTATTATTAATTAGTTCAGGCGAGCGAAGCCGCGTGCAGGTCGCTCGATCAGGTCGGCAGGAGCAGGTCGAATTAATTATAATTTACATTTATGATGTTAGTAAGTTTATACAATTAACTAAATTTATACACATATAACTACACTTTCGCTGAGTGGCTGACAGACAGCGTAGAGTAGAAGCTAAAACTTTCCGGGTAAGTTCCTGGAGTTGTTGTCTTGTGTTGCTGCAGAGGAACAAGCTACTGTAAATGCGACAGGTCGAAGGTTCACTCGGAAAAATAAAATATTTAATACTTTAATTTTCTTCGAGGCAAAGTAAAAAACGCAATGCCTCCAGAATTCTGCAGAAAGTGGGCAACAGACGCGACTTAATGAGGACGGAGTTTCTTAACACTAGGTTCCCAGGTTCCCTCTGTGTATCCAGTTATGAGCTGAGTACAGCGTGAAGTTATAAAATAATAAAATAAATAAGTTATGTAATTAACAGAATGAAGCACGCGAAATAATGTCTTAATAATGTCTTATTATTTTAATTTATCATAACGTCAAATCCAAGTTACGATCTGTCTATCTATATCTTACGTACGTACGTACAGATATAAACCAATTTAATTTATTTAACCTCAATCCGTAATCGAACCTTTGTGTTCTGGCTTAAACTGTATTGCTTACTTGCTTACACTAGCCATACGCTCTATGTTCTAAATGATCTTATGTAAATTAATGCCTTTGTCCATTGAAACTGAGTAATTTGGAGATGTGTTACTAATGTCATATTAAATTGATGACTCAATAAATATTGTACAATATGGAAATAAATGATTAAATAAATAAAATATATCCCTAGGGGATGAAATAGAGGATAAAAGAGAAAAAAAAATACATAAGAAATCGACGTTTTCTGCAAAATTTTCAAGACATTGCGTGTTGAGTGTTGAGCTTAACACTTTGTTTGGTCTTGTTACCACAATGAGGAAGTAAAAAAAAAATCATTTCCCGAAATGGATATCGAACTCACATCCATTGCGTTTACAGTGTCTGAGTGAATTGAAACATTAGGTATTATGTGGTAGTAGATTTACTAGATGGAGAAATTTAAATATTCATAAGTAATCATTTCTAAAGATATGCTAAAGATAGAGAAAAATAGAATTCTATGGAATTATTGTAAGGTAATAAAAAAGAATCGAAGTCGCATACCGAGGGTTCCTTTATCACTTTTTGCATTGTACGAGCATGTCAATAGAAAGTACAACTTATAAGTAAGTAATAGTGAACAGACTTAATTTTGCGGTGCTGTATTAGAATATGTACACCCAAGCCCTTTCATCTGATACCTCACTTGAACTAGCGGTTTTAATATCAAATTTTGCTCCCCTTATAGGATTTAACAATCAATGTATAGTTTTGAAAGTTTTTCCTGAACTAGTACGATATAAAATCTTTTTAATACGATTTTTTCAGGAAATTAAAGGACCGTAGACTTGAGTATATGGTTTGAATTTCAACTCGATGTCTCCAACCGTTCTTGAGATAAAAGCTCTTGACAGACAGACAGACCGGACGGTTAACAAAGTAATCTTATAAGGATATCTTATTTCTTTAAGAGGCACGCAACCCTAAAAGTAATAAAAAAAAAAAAAAATGTAATGTAAAACACAGATATTATTTTACTATGGTACAAACTAGCTTTTTTTTTCAGATTTACGCTGGACCTCGCACATAGCAAGCTAGGGACCTAATGGTAACGCACTTCTTCCCCCACAGTGGGTAAACTGGACATAGTGCTTATTACCACAGCCGAGAAATAAAAAAAAACCGGATAAGTGCGAATCAAGCACGCCCGCCGAGGGTTCCGTACAAAAATAATATAAACGGTCATATCTTTTTTCTAAGTAAATATAGAAATATGTTATTTTCAGTACATCATGGGGCTGTAGATCTGAGTATATGATTTGTGAGTGATCTTATAAGGGTTTCTTTTTTACTTAAAAAATACGGAACCCTAAAAAATTATACGACGTTTGATTTAATAGTTAAATAGTATTTGGTTAAAAAGTTTCATTTAAAATGTAAAATATAAAATCATTCAGTCTCCCGAATGGGCATCGAATCTATATCCATTGCTTTCACAGCGAGACGTTGTATTGCTGCGCCACGGCGGCTTCAAGCAAAACAATAAATAATAAAGTTATTTAGTAGTTGCATTTCCTAGAGTTCCAATCAAACCCACAATCATTACAACTATAGTCAGTGACACCTACAGCTCCACTATGCCACTATAACCTTCAACTGAAACTATACTCCTACCTAATTTGGTTTTAGTCCACACTATATTCAGGTCACGCTGCATGCAAAAACGTGACGCTTAAAATGACTAAGACCTATATTATGGAGATTACCTAAACCTATTTTATTATGTAGTATTAAAATGAAAATTACTATAAAATTTATTCAAATGACACGTTTATTTTTTTGAGACCTTCGTGGCGCAGTGGTACAGCGCTTGATTGTTAACGTGACGGTTGTAGATTTGATTTTCAGTTAGGAGAATGAATAGTCTAGTAACTAAACAAAGCTCGGCGGTCAGTCAACACGCAATGTCTTAAAAATTAGAAAGGAAAAGTTAGAATCGAAGTGTAGCGTTAGGTTTTTTCTCTCTCTTACCGACTAAGAACTTCGACGTAGTTCGATCAAAACTTGCTTGCTAAACTTATCAAAAGATTATTTTTTTCATACATTAGTGAACTTTTTATTTCCTCTCTCACTTTTTATCCCAGTAAATAGCATATCTTTATTTTTTTAGGGACCCTGGAAATCTGGGAACCTAACGTTAAGACACTCCGTTCTCTACTGTCCGCCAAATTTTCGAGGCGATTTATGTGTTGAGTATCGGTATTTATAGCCGTGCTTTGCCTCGTTACCAGAGCTTGTAAGTGAAAATATTTAATGTTTCATTTTCTACGCGCCACGACGGCCTCAAACAAAATATCTTTATGGAAATAATTAATTTAAAACTCATATTATTATATACTTTAAACCTGCCCGTTCACGACTTCGCACGTTTGAACTATAGGATTATTTGTTTAATATTAAATATATTTCATGATACATTAAGTGTATTTAAGGATTTTTTTTGTTCAGCTTCACGCTGTATCGCGCACGCAGCAGGGTAGATAGATGGAACCTAGTGTTAAAACACTCCGTTCCCCATTTCCAGCCAATATCTGGAGGCATTGCGTGTTGAGTGTCAACTCAACGCCGCGCTTTCCCCTCGACACCAGAGCGAAGAAATTAAAATATAAATGTAAATATAATATTTCATCTCCTGGAGTGGGGATCGATCCCACAACCAGTCGATTTACAAGCACACTTTGTGCCCCTGCGCCACACTGGCCTCATTAGTTGATTATTTTAGTATGGTTTTCTATTCTGCCATACATGAAATAATATATATTTCTCGTATTCAATAGAAAGATGTTTTGTTATTTCATAACAACATCCAGTCGGTAGTACACGCGGACGGTAAAAGCGATATGAAGGAAGAATAAAATCCAATAAATATCTATTCAGTTATTCCTGAGATTACTCAAGACAAGCAGAAAGACAAAAGGATAGACAGACAAATATAATAATAAAAAATCATTTATTTTTGTTTGAATATAGTATAAACAACTATATGGGCTTGAAAAAACACCTTTTATTTAGCTTTCCTTTTTTAGTGTTAGTATGTTACCTATGTGCGTCAGTGTATGCGAAACCTTGTAAGCTCAATTTGATCTACTTCTAACCACGTGTACGTCTGAGCTGAATTTGAAATGAATTACGACTTCAGTTCTTATGACAATGAAGTTACCTATAATCAATATTGTTGCTAATCCAAAAAGGCAGTTCAACAAAATGGCAGACTACAATTTTTTTCACAATCCACCTAATATATGTATGTAAATAAACAGCTTGATTTGTAAAGTACAATACGAGTACACTATAAAAAAAGTGTAGGTAGATTTTTTTTTGTTATTAATTAGGTTTTTAATTATTTTTTTCAATGTTTCAGACTTGTTACAAACAGACGCACTTCGCACGCACAAGGTCCCCGGTTCGATCCCGGGCGGAAACAGATTTAAATTAATTTGATTTTTTTTTGTCTATTTTGTAATATATATTTTTTTAATATACTATTTGGCAAAAAGTAACGATATTTATTACTTTTTTCTATTCTAATTCCAAGATTATCTTGAACGGACGTGTTCTATATCCACTTCAGCATCTACATTTCCATGACGTGAAGCTACTGAGTATAGAAGCTCCTGAGAATAATACTGACCAACACTGTCTTATAAAAGAATGAATCTGATGATGCTCTTGTATAATAGTCCCTTCAGCTTGGGCGGTATTTTGCGATCACAGACCACACCAGTGATCTCCCGCCATTTGGCACAGGTTACGCTTTATCTGTCATGGACATCGTGATCGATGCCTCCAGACTCGTGTCAAAGTGTCAAAGCTACTCGAACTTTTCCGACTTAAGGGCTGACTCAGAACGTTTGAGGATAGTGCTCAAGACCGCGTTTGCGGGAGAAAGTCATGTACTCAATCTTCGCCACATTTAGTTTAAAACCATCGTTCTCAGGCATACCCTTCCTGAAGTTCACGTTAAGGTAACAGTGTCCAGCACTACATTGAACGGGGATATTATATGCAAATATTGCTCCGATATTTTATAAAAAGATACATACGTTCACACACTATAGAAAAATTCAGAACAGTAAAAAGCTTCCGTTTTCCATATATCTAACTAATAGGAACTGAATCAATAACTATTGAGCATTTATACTGTATAAAATTGATCTGTCTCACTAAGCTATAGTAGCTTGTGTAAGTAACATACAGGTTTTAAAACATTTTTGAATGTAACTCAAGGAAAGACAAGTCAGGTATTTAATATGCGAGTATTTTTTCGTTTGTCGCATACGACTGACGTTTCGGGAGAAGGAATTCGAAAAATTCCAATCTGTCGATTTCAGTAGCGCGGATTTGGGAGCGAATGCAATAGTGCTTTTTTCGAGGTATTTTTTCGCTTTTTCTATATAGATTTTATAGTGAATTTCAGCATCCTGTATAAAGCAATAATCTACATGTTAACTAGGGCAGAGCGTTTCTATGGGAAAACTGACAAGTGGTTCAAGTGATATAAAGGTGTTATAACTTTGTGAACTTACGTTATGAAACTTTTTCAAGCTTCTAAAGCCATGCAGAGCTCTATGTGGAGAGCAGAGTGCAATGTCACTAGATTACTAAATCTATTGTGGAAAATAAAAAAAATTTTTTTTTTCGTTTTGCTTTCTGCTGCTTTCCGTTTTTTTATATTACATACGGCAAGATGGGCAGAAGGAAACTTGTGCTTAGACACTTCGTTTCCCATTTTCCGCTCAGTTTATAAGATACTCCATGTTAAATGGCGGAATTTTACGATTCACTTTGTAACTTTACCAGAGAACATGGAAATAACTTGTTTCCCTGAGTGGTAATCGAACCCACAAACATCGAGTCAAACGGCATCAAGATGAGTTAATATAAAGCCGTACACATATAGTAAAAACTTACTGAAAAACAAGTATCCCTTTCAGTGAATAAAACGTATAGCGGCGCGGACATCCGGCGACGTCAGATTGTAGCTTTTAAATCCACTGACAGTCCTATACCTACTGGAAGCTGTAAAATGTTAGAATTTAAAGAATTATACGGTTTTTTTTAATAAAAATCTGTTATTTCTGACGAAAAATTTCTTTAAAATATAAAGAAAATATATATTTTTTTAATTAGCGTGATTCGAACCCACGCTTCTTGGACACCGTTCGTTTCCGCCGCTTACTACGCAATTACTAGAAATTTGAACAGTGCATGACGAATAGAGTGTTATAATCTAAATATCCTCTCCTCGGTCCACCCACCCTGCTATACTCGTAAGCGGTATACAGTGTGATTTTTTTTTTAATGTTTATGAAAATTTATGTTATTTTTTATTTAAAATGAATTTTAAAACTTTTTCTGTACAGTTCCTTACAGTTTCAAAATTTTAAAATCAAATATTTCGATATCATCATAGCCTACCCCAGGCAGAGAGAATATATTGTCAAAACATTCCACCCGATTTCGAGACATTGCGTGTTAAGTGTAGCTCAACGCAGGATTTTACCTTACCAGAGTGGAGAAATACAGAAAAAAAATACCTTCACGATGTATCCCGTTCATATCAGTGTAGGCAAAGGAAACCTAGGCACCTAGTGACGTCCGTTTCCCATTAAGATACTACACGACGGTCTCGGATAAGAATAATAATTCCCCCGAATGAGGATCGAACCCACAACCATCATGTTTCCAGGCGTACACTGTCTAACTGATCCACGATAGCTACAAACAAAGTAAAGTACAATTACAATTACACCACACGGCGTTTAACGCTCCAACGACGGAACTGTGTCAAATCGTCAATAGGTTAGAATCCAAGTTGTAACAGGAAATCTCATTGTTGAGGAATACAATAGATTCTAAAGACAAGCTGGCTACGGCTAATTAATTAGAAGTGATTTGTAAAAACTATAAGAAGAATTGTATGTTTGTTGTTTTTGCTTATTTGTTATAAGTGGTCATTGAGTATTGATTTAGTGGGATCGAGTGTAATGGGTGTAGGTTCAAATTCTGTGGGAAGAAATATTAGTTATAATACTAAGGAATTATTTTTAACTAAATAATTTATTATGTAGTATTAATGTATGTATTATTGTTATTAGTTATTTGTGAAAATGACTTAATGGAAACGGGGTCAATACTAGGTTCCGAGGTTCCATGTGTGCAGAACACAGCGTGGAGCTGATTTTTTTTTGCTGATTTTCAATTCCGCTCTGTTAAAAGGAAGCTCGATGTTGTGTTCCGTTCTTCAATTTTTCTCGAATACAAAAGACATAAAGTAAAATCAAAATATAAAAAAGCCTTATTAAGGCTTAAGGATAATTTGGCCTTATATTTCGTTATTATTATTTTTTTTAATTTATGGGGTGACGTATTGCACATCTACGTGTATATTTTTTAGGTGCAAAGCTACCAAAAAAAAATATATTTACTTGAATATATATATATATATATCGAAATAATTCAGTTAAAACTCATATTATTATATACCTTAAACCAGCCCGTTCACGACTTCGCACGCTTGAACTATAGGATTATTTGTTTAATATTAAATATATTTCATATATATATATATATATATATATATATATATATATATATATATATATATATATATATATATATATATATATATATATATATATATATATATATATATAAAAAAATGCTATTTCTTATCCAGTTGAGAATCTTTATCGCTCGCTGGGATCAAAATCATTATATGGGACAATTTGTGTGTGGGTTATAATCTATCTGTCAGTCTATGTCTAAAGGCCATGAGCGCCGCATACATTAATTTTAAATTTAAAAAAAAATTAAAAAGATATACTGCAAGTGTGACTCGAACTTAGAACTCTCAGATGTAGTCGAATATTTAGATTTAGGTCGTTGTGGCGAAGTGGTATAGCGTTTGACTGTATACGCTTTAGTTGTGGATACAATTTCCACTCGGAGGAGGTAATTATTTTCCTTTCCTCGCTCTAGTAAAAAGACAAGCGTGGCTTTTAGTTCCGCCACTTAACATGCAATGAACACCCTCGCCTGTACTACTATATTCGGCATTAAGAAAGTAAAATAAACAAAAACCTATAAAACTATTATTAACTTAAACTTTATACATTCTTAAAGTTTTTATTATTATTTTAAAGTTGTTTTTAACAATAAATAGTATTAATAGTAGCGTCTTTAGTCAACAGGTGGTACCACACCTGCATGGCAGCTGTGTGGTCACCTTTACCATCCTTTACGGGATCGGCAGTTTTGTACGTCATCTCTATATATAATAAGACAGTAAAAATATTTTGTCTGTACATTTAGTATTTTTGACTGAAATGGATAGAGGGACACTTAAAAAGACTAATAGAAAGCAAAAAGATTTTTTTTGAATTTCTTGTCT
>DWQW01004446.1:0-19825 GCA_018249695.1 Heliconius erato demophoon | reverse complement strand
TCTCTATGAATGTACCAGGAAGACAGTCAACCGCGTAGAATGGCGTCGGACTGTGTGGCGCACCGCCAACCTTTAAAAAGGACGACCACGACCGCTCTGCCAAGAGTGAAGCGACGAAGAAGAAGAAATAGAATAATTTCTAACTACTCTACTCTAAGATACTTAATACGAAGCGTATTCAAATGAACAAGTCAAGCTCCTTAGATATGCAATTTTACAATAAATATGTAGAGTCGGTTGGAAAAAAAAATACTTTTTGATTAATTTTCAGTTTCTTTTGTAAATTTGTGGTCTTCAACTCGACTAAATCAGGTGACATTTTCATAAAATGCAATCATTACGTCATAAACAGTTCTTTTTTACAATATTCAAAAATAAAAACACATTAAATTACCATAAATATATAATTTTGAGTTAATTTTTACTATTAGACTTAATTTTTGTCACTTTAAGTTTAAATGAAATATATTATTAAAAAATAATATTTAAGTCCCAATACCTCGGCGGAAAGTGGGGGACGGTGCGTCTTAACACTAGGTTCCCTCTGCCTACCCTGATGTGTGCGGGATACAGCGTGAAGCTGATTCAATTTTGATCAGAAATTTCAGCACTTTCTTTCCGGCAGTAACACTGACATCTGATATTAAAAAATAGTATATTTTTAATCCTAATACTAATAAAACTATTTCTAGGTTTAGGTCCACAGTCAATTAAAAGATATTTTTTGTTTGATATTTTATATTGAAACTTTATCATGGAGTCATTGATTAATATACAGGAGATTAGAAAAATAAATTTTTAGGTCAGTTTTCACTCTACCCTAATGTAGAGCCTTCATCTGATTTTCGAATAACGAGATATAATAGGCAATTTCATATAATTTCTATAAAAAAGGCTTAGTTGATAAGTAGTAAACAATTCCCACTTTGAGGTTTACTCATATTCAAAATACGATATAATATGTATAATTAAAACTACATATAACAAAGCGAGAGTTAATACTTAGTTTGCATTTATAATTTTTATACAATAAATTTATAAACATGTGGGCTAAAAAGTGGAAAAAAGAATATCTTAATACTAGTCTCCCTTTGCCTACTCTATTGATATGTAGGATGCTGTGGAAAGCTGAAATAAACAAAAGATAAAGTTTTACAATTATAAGACATTTTCCACTTATAATAATAATATAAGAAACAGACCATTCATGAAACTAAAAATTATAGAAGAACCAATATAAAGACAATATCAATGCAATATAAAGTTGCAATTTAAGGCATTTTAGCTTTAGTGAAATATCAAATTACAATTTTTCCTTTCTTAAGATAACCATTTTTTAGGCCAGTTGTGGCGCAGCGGCACAAATTGTGACTGTAAAACTGACTGGATGTGGGTTCGATCCCCACTCGAGGAGATGAAATATTTAATTAAATTTATATTTCCATTTCTTCGTTCTGGTGTCGAGGGTAAAAGCGGCGTTGAGTTCTGCCACTCAACACGCAATGCCTCCAGAATTCGGCAGAAAGTGGGGAATGAAGTGTCTTAACACTAGCTTCCCTCTGTCTACCCTGCTGTGTGCAGGATACAGCGTGAAGCTAATTTAATTTTTTTAAATATGACATTATGCATATATTTCTCATTTTGTTATTCAAAAGCTTTCGAAAACTGAAAGGACAAGATAGGATTTTATTTATATACATAATTCATTTTATTACATTTAGAAACAATTAAGATTTAGGACTTAAGCCCTACATCTATACTAGGGCAGTCAAAATTTAATATAAACATGAGAACCTTTATACTCTATCGCTCTCCCTACATTTTATCTATTTGCTTGGCAAACTAAAAACTACAAATAAGATTTAAATTGCCGCTCGGGGGTATGCAATGTGAATTTGATTTGTTTGTCGTGGGGTATTGAACACCATTGTAACTCAGTTTTCAGGTGTTTAACTGTATAAGCGGTTGTAGGTTCGATTTACATTCGAAATTTATTTATGTCTAAAATAAATCAGCTTCACGCTGTATCCCGCACACAGCAGGGTAGGCAGAAGGAACCTAGTATACCGCTATACTAGTATTAAGATACTCCGTTCTCCACTTTCTGCCGAATTCTGCAGACATTGCGTGTTGAGTGGCAGAACTCAACGCCGCGCTTTACCTCGACACCAGAGCAAAGAAATGGAAATACAAATTTAAGTGAATATTTTCATCTCTTCAAGTGGGGATCGAACCCACAACCAGTCGGTTTTACAGTCACACTTCATGCCGCTGCGCCACGACTGGCCTATATTTATATCTATTTATATAAAACTCACGACGTTGATTTACACCAGTCAACGCGCAATGCCCCGAGAAGTCGCAGAAAATGGGGATCGGAAGTGTCTTAATGGGAACGAAGTGTCGTAACACTAAGTTGTAGAATACAGCGTTACACTTTAACAAAAAGGCTATTAAATGCATAACAAAAATATAAAACTTTATATAACTTTAAATCAATAGTACATTTTCCTCAAATACGAGACACTATCGCACTGCGCCACGACGGCATCAAATATCATTTTCTTTTTCTATAAAAAATAGGCATACCCCAAAAAAAGTGAAGAAAGAGGTACCTTATCCTAGATTCTGTCAACCGTCTTGTTATGCGGAAAGAAGCATGACTTTGCAGCAGTAAAATAAAGTGTCTCTCTCTCTATATATTCTCACAAAGATAAATCACCGAATGTAATGTCTTTACATATTCTGATAAAGAAATATATATATCTAATAAAGAAATATATATATCGATAAGAATGGAATGATTTATCACAAAATTTTCACCATACAAAATAGGATTAATATACATGTTTTTTATATGTAATATAGAGTCGAAAGGCATTTTTTTTTTATAAAAGGCTACGGCCTTTTTCCATAACACCGAGGGAGGGTATGTCACAAAATATTGTCGAGAGACGGTTTACAAAGAGACTTAGCAGATGCGCTTTCCCGGGTCCAGATCAGTTCGTCAAACATTAACTTGTTTAGATTTTAAAGACTTTAAGCTTACGTACTTGAATATGTACTAAAGCTTTTTTATTTATTGTATGTTATGTGGTAGTGTTAAGACACTCTGTTCGCCATTTTCCGCCGAATTTTTCGAGGCATTCAGTGTTGAGTGGCGGAACTTAACGCCGGGCTTTTGCTTTTGTCTTGGTGCCAGAGCGAAGAACTAAAAATATTATTAAATAGTAATTAATTCCTTCAAGTGGAGTTCGAATTCACAACCATAGCGATACAGTCATACTCTCATACCCCTGCGCCACTAAGGCCTCACAATTTTAACATTCTTTAACCGTTATTGTTCATCTAAAAAAAAATCTGCTTCACGCTGTATCCCGCACACAGCAGGGTAGGCAGAGGGAACTTAGTGTTAAGACAGTCCGTTCCCCACTTTCTGCCGAATTCTGGAGGCATTGCGTATTGAGTGGCAGAACTCAACGCCGCGCTTAACCTCGACACCAGAGCGAAGATATGGAAATATAAATTTAAGTAAATATTTCATCTCCTCGAGTGGGATCGAACCCACAACCAGTTGGTTTTACAGTCACACCTCGTGCCGCTGCGCCACGACTGGCCTCAATTCTTCTATCTTCAATTCTTCATCTAGAAAACATAATTTTTAAAAACCGTTCCAAAAAATTAAGCAGCAGGATTTGAACCCACGCTACTTAGAACGGTCGAACGGTTCGTGGTGGAGTGAATGAAAATTACAAATTAAGCATTTGACTTTACACCCAATGTCTGGCCAATTGGGATGGAAAGTGAGGAACAGAGTGTCCTAGGTACTCTCTAACCGTCTTGCTCTATGTTGTATACTGGGCGAATCTCCCACATTTTAACTGAAAAAGGAACGTACTAAAGCCACGTACCAAATAGCGTCCCCAAATAAGTAAAAAGTAGAGGTCAAAAGGATCACAAGGTTTTCTTTATCAGTAGGCAGAGGGAACCTAGTGATAAGACACTCCGTTTCTCATTTTCCGAGGACTTCTGAGCTTTTGCATATTGAGTGGCGGAAATCAACGCCGCGCTTTGCCCCGACACCAGAGCAAAGCAACGATAATATTAAAATATTTAATTTCCTAGAGTCGAACCCACGACTGCTCTCTTTATCACATGAAAAACAAGCTTTTAAATTAAAAAATATTTTTTCATTAAGTAACGCTGTATCCCGCATATAACAGAGAATGTGAAGGAAATGTAGTATTAAGACATTCTGTTCTGTACTTTACTACCAATTTTCGATACCAATCAAACCTATAATCGTCACAATACAGAATTCAAAAAAAATTACCACACACAATGCAATGCCTCCAAAATTCCACGAAAAGTGTAGAACAAAAATGTCTTAATGGGAACGGAATGTCTTAACAATATGTTCCCAGGTTCCCTCTG
This sequence comes from Heliconius erato demophoon, assembly GCA_018249695.1. NCBI lineage: Eukaryota > Metazoa > Arthropoda > Insecta > Lepidoptera > Nymphalidae > Heliconius > Heliconius erato. Next base: position 15,391 of record DWQW01004446.1, on the reverse strand, counting down.
CCCACCCTGCCTACAAAGTGAATCTAAAAAAAAGTATATATAATATAACAATATTAATATTAACATTACAACAATTGATCTTCATTAAAAAGCACCATCTATTCAATAAGGCATTGATAAAGCAAGTCTTAGTTTCCGCACAATCACACGTAATATTTTTATGCTACTTTACTGCAAACAATTCGGGTGTTTTACGAAACGACCGTACAAATTGGGGGTTTGAGCACCCGGGCGTTATCGACTTTGCCCCACCGGCAAAATATTTATTTCATTACTCCTATTCATAGGCCCTAATCTGGGTTGTGGTGCAAGTGAGGGTTTGGTACGGTTTGTTAAATATCTCACGTTACAGTTTTTTTTATGTGTTTGTAGATTGTAGTAGATTTTTGTAGTGAGAATAGTTTTGTTTTATTATTAATTATATTTGAGTGTAAAAGAATTTGTATTTCAAGGTCATGGCTTGTTTTATATATTACATATTTAATGGCTTGTGTTGTTGTTTTTTTAGCTTCACGCTGTATCCCGTACATAGAAGGTTAAACTGAGGGAACCTGGAATCTTGAGTTAAATCACTCCAGTCCCAAAAAGATATTTGTGTTTCCCGCTTTGCGCTGAATTTTCGAGGTCTTGCGTGTTGAGGACGAACGAAAATGGAACTCAACGCCGCGCCGTAAATTATGTTGAACATAATAATTTTAATCAGGTAAAAACATATATTCCTATAAGATTCATTAATTATAGTAAGAAAATCGCATTATTTTAAAATCGATATTTATTTTTCTATAACATATATTAGACAGATATTTTTCAAAATGTCCAATTTCTTCACTTAAACAGTAACGAGACAGTATAGGAACAGATCATAGCTTACTTCGCGGGGCGTCACAATCGAGGGCTGGATTTTTTCAACCCCTGTGGTGATATTGTGATTTACACCAACTAAAAACCAACCCTTACACATTAGAAATAAAGTCGAAAATCCAACAGCAAATTACAGCCGCCACGAGTTCAATGCGAAGCACTATTGTCAGGATAATGCTACGATCAAACGCAATGGCATTGTCAACAAAACAAATTACTTAAAATTGAACTTTATACCCTCGATTAAGGGTTGAAATTAGCTTATATATAAGTTTGCATAGTAGAAACGGATAAGGGGTAAGTGAGATTCATTTAATTCGTCCACACTGTCACCGGGTCTCTTAATTTTCATTGTAATAAACGGGGGTACTCTAATGTGTTTTACTAAAGCGACATCGTGCTTCAGGAATTTGGGAATGTTCTTGAAGAATTCATCAGGATTTGCAAATAGTGATCTAAGAAAGCCGTTATTATTGAGTGGAGTTATATGGTATCTATGTATACTGTTATATATTAAAGGATTTTTCTTTTTTTTGTTAAATATTAGTATAGATTTCAATAAATAAATATAAAGAATTTGTTAACTTTAACGCTTATTCTTAGGAACTTCTCTTTCATTTTATATTGAATAGTCCATCTATTGAGGTAGACCATAGGCTATATTAAAGTAAATACACATTGATACATTGTTATACCAAATTATGTCTAATTTGTCACTAAGAATGTTTCACGTGTGATATAAAACTCTTAGATAGGTCGAATGGCCCATGTGGGAGTTACATATGTAAGCCAATATGGTTACGGATTCAAGTTCCGTTTAGATTAAATCATAAGCAAAACATTACAGTTTTCCATCCCCATCAAGACACATCCGATCCTCACTTTCCGCCAAATTCTGGAGGCATTGCGTGTTGAGTGGACAGTCAAGCGGAACTTAACGCCGCGCTCTACCTTGTAACCAGAGCGAGTAAATAAAAACATTAAATATTTCATTTAGATATGTTATAGGAATATATTATCGTAATATTTTATTTTTTTCGAAATGTAGCTTGGGGTTGTGTATGTCATCACTCAATGTTTGTATTTGCAGGAATATCCATTATGATAAGAAAATTATGTATTTTGCTGACAAGGAAGTAAAAATAATATTAAAAATATCTAGTTTTTATTAAAGTTTACAGTAAATATTGTATCTACATATGTATAAATTTAACTCAAAAATATATATTTATGGGAAATCGCCATACAAGCTTAAAAAAATAAGAATCTACAGAAATTTTGATTCAGATCATTTTTATTTTAAGGGTTAAAGAGACTTAAGAGTTGAGGTACTTTCTATATACATCGTTTTTACTACTATAATATTAGGGGTTCACGCCGTTTTTTGTCTTGTTTACTCTTAATATAGAGAACACAGTTGTATATAGATTTTACAAATTTTCTAGTACTTACTAGAAAACTTTAAATTTAATTCTTAGAAAAAATTTAAGTAAAATTAATTCATATTTTTTAATACAAATGAATTTTGATCAAACGAAAAGCCCTTTACTTAATCTTTCTTTGTTTTTTGTTTTATTTACGTTTTTTTTCGAACAAAGTGATAGTTAAAAGAATCTATATTATAAACTAGCTAATCGTCTATATATAAAAAATGTTCTGCATGTGAAGAACTAAAGATCGAGCTCAGTGACGCGCACATGTAGACATAGGTCGAATAAAGCAATGAAAAAGACGGAAAACAAAATTATATATTGTATTTTTTTTATATTCACGCTGTATCCAGCATACAGCAGGATAGGCAGAAGGAACTTAGTGTTAAGACACTCCGTTCCCCACTTTCCGCCAAATTCTGGAGGCATTACGTGCTGAATGGCGTCACAAAAAACCTTGTTTTATTTCTCTAACCACAATGAGAAAATTAAAATATTAAATGTTTCATTTCCCCGACTGCTAATCGAACCCACGACCTGTCGCATTTACAGCCACACGCTTGTACCTCTGCGCATAGTCTGGTCGCAACAAACTAATATCTAAATACTATATTTCATTTTAAAATCTACAGTTCTATATATCCTATAGGTTTACAGGAGTTAATACCAAAATACTAACTTAAGCATAAACAAAATTCCTTTGTTCTCCAATTTGGTCCTCCCATAGAAAATTAAATCTCACAACTGTTTCTCATTCTATAAATACGGTAGCGAAATCAAAGCCTTCTCAAACAGTTGATGTCCATTGAAATGGGACGTTTATTAGATTCGGGAGGGTCTGTCCCTAGTGTCTAATATGTATGTGTCATACATACATACATACATGTTGATTTGTAAATAGTTTAAGTGTTGTTATTTACTCTGAATTACACGTTTTTATATGAAGAGATATTTTTTTTTGTATTTTTTTCTAGTTTTTTCGTTATATCTATATATTTATTTTAAATTAGTGAGGCCAATCGAGGCGCGTGGGCACAAGGGCACAATTGTGACATGTGAATTGTGACAGGTTGTTGGTTCAATTCCCTGTGGAAGAAAAGAAATATTTAATATTTTCGTTTCTTTGCTCAAAGCGCGGGGTTGAGTTCACACACTCCACACACAATGCCTCCAGAATTCGGCGTTAAGTGATGAGCGAAGTCCTTTAACACTAGGCTCCATATGCCATGCGAGATACAGCGTGAAAATGAAAAAAATTGAGTTTGTAAAGCTGAGGATATATCATTCCGCTAAGAATATATTTTTCTTCTCTTTCTCTAACCAAATAAATAGTGTTTGAGCTTCATCCTTTATTCCCTACATAGCAGAGAAATCAGAGAGAAGCTGAAAACATTTAATTTTGTATTCTTCGCCAAATTCTAAATATTCCGTTTCAAGTTATGGAACTTTGAGGCCAGTTGTGGCGCATGGGCACAAGAGTGCTGTAAACGCGAAAGGTTGTGGTTTGGATTCGTTTTGTTAGCTTCACGCTGTATTCCGCACATAGGAGGATAGTCAGCGGGAACCTGGGAATTTAGAGATAAGACACTCCGTCCTGTAAAGACATTTCTATTCCACATTTTCCACCGTATTCTGGAGGCATTGCGTGTTGAGTGACAGAACTCAATGTCGAACTTGCTTAACTGTCAATGACTAATATTATTTAAATTATCACTTACTATATTTAAAAATTCACCATCAAATCAAGCATAAAAACTTCAAAAAAATTAAACTCAAAACTCGCACTTTCATACCATTGTATTCACAAACCTGACATTTTGAATAACAAAATAACACATCAACAGCAGGAGCTCTTTACAATAAAACATCTCGTACAAATTCAATAAGAATCGAACCCACGACGCATGTGTTCGAGGGCCATTGTACCGCGCAGTCATAATAGATACATTTGTAAGTACTTGTGTAATGACAGGGAAGTCATGGGGGCACGGTGAGTACTTTGGATTTTTTTTTATATAGTGATTAAGGATGTCAGATGTGATAGTAGGTAAAATACTGTTTGTGTTAATTTCATTTCGTTTCGGTTTGTTTTCGGTTGTGATAATTTATATCTTACTAACAAAAAAACTTTAATTTTCATTTCATTTTAAAAAAAATTGAATTTATAACTTATTATTTAGTGAACATATAAGTATTATATTTAATTTTGTTTCTTCTGCAGCATTAGGAAAGAAGCTTGTGAAAAAATTCTATGTTCTAAAATGTTGTATTTTATTTTGTGATATTAAAAATATACAATTATAATAATTGCGGATCGTCTAATAAAATATTTAACAATAAAAATCCTTTATTTTATATTAAGTATTAATAATGCTGATTAGTGCATAGTCGTTTCATACTACTTTACGTTTTTATTAAATCACGTGAACAATAAGAATAAAGTTATTGATAGCCTCTGAGAGGCAATTTCAATGTTCCATAAGGGCAGGCATCACTTCTGTATTCCCCATCTATGACCAGTCTTTTGTTAAAATTAACCAAGGCATAAACCGGTCAAGAGAACTAAAATTTCATACTCAATTGGTTTTGAATCGATGGATGTTAGATATTGATAGTTATAGTGACAAACAGAAGTGCAAACATGTTATAATAAAGATTTACGCAAAATTTCTTTTGATTTTTTGCTTTGTCAACCTCAAAAATTCGGTAAGAGAGCGTGAAATTTACTTTATTATAAAATTTTTACTTCTTTCACACGTTAACAGATATTTAGCTCAATGAATATAATTTGTTTTTCTATTTTATTTTTCAGTATAACTTAACGTCGGAATTCGAGACATTGCTTGCTTCTACTAATAGAAATGTTATTATCATTTTGCCAGTGTCAAAATTATTAAAAAAATTTTGGAATCTTTTCCAATTGATTCTTGTTGTTTACTCGTAGACTGTTGCAATTGGGGCAACGGGATGTTCTTAATTAAATACGTTACGGATTCGAATCCCGTCAAGCAATATTATGTAAGTACAATTATTTATAATATTGAAGTTATAACTGTTGCTATGGATAAGAAGACTAATTCGATAAAGCTCTGGCTCTTTTTATTTTTCTTTTATCAATGTAATTTAGTAATAAAAAATATCTCACAATAGACTGAATTAAACAAACTACTATTAAAAAATTATTCATTTCCGTCGACCACTTAAATGAGTCATTCATATTTTGAACCCAACGACTGCAGGTAGCTCTCTCTCTCGGCTGCTAGGTTCGAGTCCTCTCAAGAAGCCACATAGTTCTTGCACATACTCAGGGACGGCATACGGTCTTCCTTACCCAACTGGTGTCGTAACAGCATCAACCTTCAGTTCGAAACAAAATAAGCAAGTTGCAAGCTGTAGCTTTACTTTGCATTGTCAATAGAAATACTAAACACACTTAATTGTAGAATCAGCTTCAAACAAATTTAAATAAATGTTTAATTTCCTCGAGTGGGGATCGAACCCATAACCAGCGCTTACAGTCACACAATTAGCCTCATATTGTAGTAATATGATAAATCGATTTAGGTATCGATTTATTACTACCACGTTGTGGGTTCGATTGCGACTCGAGGAAATTAATTATTATTTATTAATATTTCTATTTCTTCGCTCTGGCACCAAAACAAAAGCCCGGCGTTGAATTCCGCCACTCAACACACAATGCCTCGAAAAAATCGGCGGAAAGTGGAGAAACGAGTATCTTAACTAGGTTCTCTCTACCCTTTTGTATCCGGGATACAACGTTAAGCTGATTTAGTTTTTTCATTCAGTTTAGAAATCTAATTTTGACCTAAGCTGGTATGTAAAAGATATCTTAACTGACATAACGGGACCACCCGTGTCATTATCCCGTTGCCTCCAATGTCGCAATTCGCTTAAGATAAAGATAAGAGCTAACACTGACTGTAAGTCGTGTAAGTTTGTTTAAGTTACCTCACACGTTGAACTAATCTTGCTTCTTAGATTGTTATATTTTCTGAACTTTTGTACGATTTAGGTAGTTAAAATATGCAATTTTTTGTCTCTAAACTTTAATTAAATTAACAAAAACTTTGATTTCTTATAAAAACTTGTATTTTCTTTATAGTTTTAGGCTGTAACCCACATAAACTAGGGTAGGCAAAGAGAATCTAATGTTAAGATACTCCCTACTACTCCCTATTCACTACTTTTCACCCAAATTTAGATCAATTCTCATTGAATGACGAAATTCAACGCCGCAATTCGTCTTATTACCAGAGCGAGAAAAACTAAAATCAATCATTCCTCCGAGCGAGAATCAAACCCACAACCACTGCTTGTGCTTCATAAACGTCTATACTCACAGACAGGCATACCAAATATATTCCAAGAAATGTTCATATTAAACATAAGAACTTACACTCTTATTAGAACTATACAAATACAATGTGGTTTTAATATGGAAAATTAATATCTATGGATATTAAATGTTGCGCCACCATACTGTACTCTATTTAAACATGTGCTAGTTTATTTGACATTTTTGTTTTTATTTTACTATGTTGAAAATAGTTTGTTTACTATAGAGTTAGTTCTAGAGAGGAGGCCAAGGCGCAAGAGCACAAGCATTACTGTAAACAGGTTATGGGTTTGATTCCCAGTCGAGGAAATGAAATATTTAATGTTTTCATATCATCGCTTTAGCGTGTGGGCAAAATGCATTGATTTCGCAACTCAACACGCAATGCCTCCAGACTTTGTGCGGAAATTGGAGAGTGGAGTGTCTTAATACTATGCTTTCTCTATTTAATTTCTTTTAATCGTGAGTTAGTTTGTTTTGGTTTTATTTTACTGTGTTCAATTGTTTTTTTTTATTCTAGAGTCATTTATTAAAAAATATTTACTGTGACTTATCTATTAGCTCCTATTTATTTATACTAAGAATAAGTTTTATCTGCGGCTTAGGCCGCGTGGTCAAACGGATGTTCGCAAATCGACACGGTCGAGGCACAGGGGACTGTGAACGCGACGGTTGTGGGTACAATTCCCATTCGAGGGAACGAAATATTTAATATTTTCATTTCCGCGCTCTGATAACCCAGGCAAAAGTGCGTCGTTGAGTTCCCCCACTCATCACGCAATGCCTCGGGAATTCGGCTGAAGGAAGGGAATAGAAGTGTTTTAGTTGGAACGGAGTGTCTTAACACTAGGTTCCCAGGTTCCCACAGCCTATCCTAGGTATGTGCAGCATAAAGAATGAAGCTATAAAAAAGAGTACGGAACTTCTTACAAAGTCCCAAACTCTCCAGTTTGTGCACTATTTCTCATTATTACTCTGCTCCTATTCTTAGTATCGTAGCAAACATGTAACAAATAACCTTCCACAATAAATGGACTATCCAATATGATTTTTTTTTAATTTGAACCCTAGTTCGTGATATTATCGCGTTCAAGCAAACAAACTCTTTAGCTTTATAATTTTAGTAAAGAATAAATGTTGTTCAAATTTTCAAAACCAACTTTAAAAGAAATTAAAATCATTTTTTTTTTCTTGCTGTTGTTGACAATATTTATAAAGATATACAGTAAACAAAGAAGCGATCATCCAAAAAGTCCTTTGAAGAGGCAAAGAGGCTGCTACATTGAACGACGTAAAGCTGAAACGACGAGGAGTATCCTTAAATCTACAAAAGAAATAAATCTTCTCTCGTCTCTTCTTAATTCTTTTCTCACCTTCTCCTATTTAAATTAGAATTTTAAAGTTTTAATAGTCAAGTTAAATGCACTAACGAGACAGTGCTGATGTCAACAGAAACAACAGTGGATAACATGAGTCACTTATCGGCGGCGTTAGTGCAGGATATTTATTATAAATGCAAAAATATATTATGAAATTATTTTAAATTTTCATTTCTTCGCTCTGCTGTTAAGGCTCTCTCAACATGCAATACCTTCAGAATTCTACGGAAAATGGGGAAGGGAGTGTCTTAACACTAGGTTCCGTCTGCCTACCCTGCTGTGTGCCCTCGCACACACTATTTTTTAATCGACGCTATTATTTTATCGACCCAGCGTGCTTACAAGTTAATTTATCATTGACCAAATTGACAGAGGCATACGTACTCCATCAACCAAAATTTCTACAAAAAAAAATAAAAAAAATTACAATTACAAGGTCTTATACCGACGTTATGACTCAATTTTTTCTATTGAGTATGAAGAAATATATAATAATAAAAATATATATATATATATGAATTAATAATAATAAAAACAATGAATCTTATTTACGAAGTTTCGTAAGATACTGTTTGCATTTATTGGATTTTTTTTTAATTTTTAACCAACTTTAAAAAAATCTCTGAAACTTGTCAAAGTTTATCAATTTGACATGTACATTTGTTTATGATATCGTCAGATAATGCTTTTAATTATTTTGAAATAAATCTTCTTTTTAATTTAAACGAGGTATAATAAATACTACTCAGGGAACAGTACATTTTATCAAAATCAGCTCAGCAGTTTTTAATATATATCTCCTGGGTATTTCGTATCCACGTATTTCTGTAACAGAAGTACAATAACAATAATCAGTATTATTAATCAGCTTCACGCTGTATCCCGCACACAGTAGGGTAGACAGAGGGCGCCTAGTGTTAAGACACTCCGTTCCCCACTTTCTGCCGAATTCTGGAGGCATTGCGTGTTGAGTGGCAGAACTCAACGCCGTGCTTAACCTCGACACCAGAGCGAAGAAATGGAAATATAAATTTAAGTAAATATTTCATCTCCTCGATTAGGGATCAAACCCACAACCAGTCGGTTTTACAGTCACACTTCATACCTCAACCCTAAGTATTATTAATAATAATTTATTATCATTATAATTGATCTATTTAAAGCCAGTTTAAATTATATTTCTATTTTATACGTTCAGTAGAACAATGTTAGCTATTCTACAAATAAGTTTATTTTCTTAACGTTATCAACAAATTTTCGTAACAATATCAACAATATCTAGAAAACACACGTTTATACAAGATTGAAGTATTTAAAGCACAAACAGTGTCCCAGTTGCTTATCTCCAGAAAAAAATAAAAAAGAAAACATATTTCTACAGTTCTGTCTCGATTTCGCAATACGTTTTCGTACTGTCGTAAATCTGATAACGTCTTGATGAATGTTTATTTTTTTTTTATTGTCTTTGGGTTAAGTAAGCGTTTTATAGTGTTATGGAATGGTGGTTAGTTTTTTTTTTAGGGTTTCGTACCTTGAATGGAAAAAAACGGTAGCCTTAAAACTTTAACTTTGTCAATTTTTATCGTTTCATATGGTTTTTTTCTATGATTGTACGTCCACGGGAACATGTAGTAGAGATAATATTACTTCAATATAAATAAATAAAATAAATCACCTTCACACTGTATCCCGCACCCACCAGGGTAGGCAGAGGGAACCTAGTGTTAAGACACTCCGTTCCCCACTTTCCGCCGAGTTCTGGAGGCATTGCGTGTTGAGTGGCGGGAATTCAGCGCCGCGCATTGCCTCAACACCAGAGCGAAGAAATGAAAATATAAATGTAAATAAACATTTCACTTCCTCGAGTGGGGATCGAACCCATAACCAGTCGATTTTACAGACACACTTTGTGCCTCTGCGCCACGACTGGCTTCATTCATTAGTAAAAAAATACTATTTTATTAACAACATAAACAAATTATGAATCTTGAAAATTATTATTAAATTATTATTATTTTTTATTATTAAAATTATTATTATTATTTGTATTGAACTTTATGGTCAGTCAAATCTAAAAGTAACTTGTAATACTACTTCCATATACCAACCGTTGTGATTGAAATTTACAGCAAGTGGCAGTTAAAGAAAAAGTAGTGTCAAAACACTCAATTCTCCGTGTTTGACAAAAAATCTAGTCACTGTGAGTTGAAATTCAACGGTAGACTTTGTGTTACGGGAGAGAGAAATAAAAACAATTAGAATGGATATCTATCGTTAAGCATTGTAATACAATAAAACGCTCACACTTAACAACTATTGTTAAGGCGATTTTATTATTTCTTATAATTTAGCTTGGCTTTTATCACATATTTCAGATCTTTTTTTTCGGCTTCACGTTGTATCTTCAACACTGCAGAGTATACAGAGGGAACCAAGTGTTAAGACACCCCGTTCCTCATTTTCCGCCGTACTCTGGAGGCATAGCGTGTTGAATGGCGGAACTCAACGCCCCGCTTTGCCTAGACACCAGCGTGAAGAAATGAAAATATTAAATGTTTCTTTTCTCCAGACAGGAATTTTCGTTAATATTCAGATCTTTAATTTTTACATATCAACTTTATTTCTCTAAACTAAAAACTTAACTTAGCTTCACGCTTTATCCCTAGCGGGGTAGTCGGAGAGAACGGAGCGCCAAACGCTACGGTACGGTTTATTTCTCTATTTTTATATTATTCTATAGTTCATTATTTTTTAATGTTTATATTAATATTCTATTAGTGTTTTTACATTCTCATATATTGTTTTTTCACAAATATGTAAAGATATCTTTTTACTATTATATTGATAGAAGATAAGCTTGCAATTTTTTTAAAGTAAATAGTAGATAATTTGATGATAAAGATAATTTGCAATAGCAGTTCCCGTTGAGCACTTTTTACTATATTTTTAAGCAGATGTGTTACGATCAAATTAAAATATTCTTTGCATCGTACTGCAGAGACACGGGCGTGCGTAAACGCGACAGGTTATGGGTTCAATTCCTACTCGAGAAAATGAAATATTCAATGCCTCCAGAATTCAGCGAAAAATGGAGACCAGAAGTGTTTTAATAAAAATGGTATGCTTAAACACAAGGTTCCCAAGTTCCCTCTGCCTACTCTGCCATGTGCGGGATACGTTGTGAAACTAAAACAAAAATATAATTATAATAATAGGCAAAGCTAAAAACAATTGTTATCATTTGTCATCACAGGTTATCATACTTTATTATTTTTACTTTCCATTATAAATTTACCTAATACTTTTTATCTTAAAATAACAAAGAAATGATTTCTTAGAAATTTGTATATTCAAGGATACATATTATTCTAATAAAGCATATTCTTGTATCTTTTCTTTGTTTTCACCCATTTCCAACAGTTTACCTATAGCTATCTATCTAATTAAAATAAAAACAAATATTCCATCTTGTAGTCTTTGAACCTGTTAACATCATGTTAAATTTCACATATCCTTTACTTTTACTACAAAATTTATATCATTAACAAAAAAAATGCAATTTAAAGATTTAGATGCCAGTCGTGGCGTAGGGGCAAAAAGTGTGACTGTAAAATCAATTGGTTGTGGGTTCGATCCCCACTCGAGGAAATGTTTCTTCGCTCTGGTGTCGAGGCAAAGCGCGGCGTTGTGTTCCGCCACTCAATATACAATGCCTCCAGAACTAGGTGGAAAAATAAAGATTTGTAAAATATTCCTTAATATAAAATATTCCATTGTAGAATGAAATCTTGAGAAATACTCCAGTACTATACCATCATAAGAATTAGAATAAGATTACAATCAAGAAATTCAAGAGATTTTTTTTGGTTTTACAAGCTATATTGAAAAATAATAAAGTAACTAAAATTATTGCGGCGTTGAGTTGCGCCACTCAATGTCTCAAAAATTTGGTGAAATGTGGGGATAAAAGTCGACAAAATTATATTTGAAAACGTATTTTGTATAGAATTAACTACATTATAACTTTATAATATTTATCTAAAATATAAATAATAATTTTCGTTTTCAAGGTTTCTTTCTCTTGCCCTTCCTGCAAGTTCTAACCTCTAGCCAAATTTCATTATTAAACATTAATTTCATTTTAAACATCTTTAAAGTTTTATTCCACACTTAGGAAAGAAAAAAAAATACTTATTTAGGAAACGTAGAAAATTTTGAACGTAGCGCCCTGGTCGGTTTCCAGGAGGCGCGGGTTCGAGTCCATCTATGTTAAAATTTTTATACGTTTTCTAAATAAGTATTAATTTCATTATTTTTTAAGACATATCTAAGGTTTTTTTTGATTACACAATTTTAAGTTGCGGCCTGCGGTTTATTTCTTATGAAAGAAACTACAAACATAAATTTGTGATGATTTTTTTCTATGAAATGCCCATAAATTTTCACTTTTCGGACTTTTTCTTTATTTGTGTTGTAAGTTTTCATTTCGTGGCGAATTTCATAATTGTAAGTCCACGGCAAGTTCCCTATTCATTTTAATTACGAGGCAAATTTCATATAAAAAGGAGTAAAATCAATGCATAAATGTTTGGAATTTACGATATATATAAACGTATAAAAATGTTTATCCAATTATAATGGAAAAATATATATGGATATGATTATATAGATATGATTGCCAAAAGAAAAACATTTTTTAGTTTCACGCTGTATCCTGCATATAGGAGGAAACGTAGTGTTAAGACATTTTGTTCCTCGATTTCCGCCGAGACATTACGTGTTGAGTGACGGAAATCAACACCGCGTTTAGCTTAGCTCGGGTGTATAAGTTTAATAACTTATAGAGAGGAAATTGAACCTTTAGCAATCGCGTTCACAGTTCACCTTTGCTCCGAAAATAATATTAAAATTATTTTTTGAATTTATTTGTCATTTATGTTGCTAATCTTTAGCTTTCAGTCACTTCTAACTAAATACCTGTATGCCGGACCTAAATGGGGACGCAGAGGAAGCCTAGTTTTAAGACACTCCGCTCTCCACTTTCCACTGACTTCTTGAGGCAGTGCGTGTTGAAAAAATGAAAATATTTAATATTAAATTTTCTCCACTGGGGACCAAACCCACAACCTGTCGCGTTCACAATAAAAGATTGTGCCACTGCGCCACGGCTGGCCTCTTGAAAAGCCATAAATAATATAACAACACTCTTTCCTATCCTTGGCATCATAATCGACAAATAAAAGTATACAAACAACAAGTATTATTCTTGGACTTTATATGACAGATGAGTGATAAAACGACAATTTCTGCGCTATTTACTAAAACAATATTATGTTGGGAGCGAATTTGTAGGGCTTGTATAGGTTTAGTTTAATTTTGCATAAAAAATTGTTGATTTTTGTTATATTTTTTTTTTTTTACTATATGTCAAAATTATTTTATATTTAAAATATTTTTTTTATTCCAGCTTAGATGTCCAAAGACTCCGCCACACGACGGAATTTTGTGTCGATGTTACATTTTCTTTTCTACCATATAAGAATGCTTGAAATAATAGAAATATTAACTGTTTTATAGAAGTAAATTTAAAAGTTTATGAGTAAGTATATATTGAATTTATAATGATTGAATACAAAAATTTATCATCTTACCTACTACGGTGATAAATTTTTGTATTCAATCATTGTTCTTAAGGATTTTTCAATTGGCTTATAATAGTTTTTTATTTGTACTCAATTCCATTTGAAAAAAAAACTGAAATTAATTATTGAACAAGAGAAAACACAACAACAATTTATTTAAATCCATACATTTGCAATTAAAATTTACAAATACTATGATATATGATTTATATGAGTGTTTTGTAAATTTGGTAAATTAAGATATGCTTATTTTCTATGTAGTATAATACTTTGTGATCCCTACAATACCAATATTCCTACCTATTGTCATTTTACCGCTCTGACAACATAAAATGCGACGTTGAGTTACGCAACTCTACGCGCAATGTCTCAAATTCGAATGGAAAGCTAGAGAGTAATTTAAATAAGAAGAAGATTTAATGTATTTACACACTAGAGTGTGGTGATTTCAACTTTTTTAACTTCACACTGTATCCTGCACATAGAAGGGTAGGCAGGCGGGAACATTGGAACCTAGTGTTGGGACACTCCGTTCCCCACTTTCTGCCGAATACTGTAGGCATTGTATGTTGAGGGACGTAACTCAACGCCGCACTTTGCCTCGATACCAGAGTGAAGAGAGAGGAAACATTACATTTCCCTGAGTGGGAATCGAAACCTCTGTGTTGCCGCTTCTACCGCATCCCCATATTTGGCCTCTAAATATTAATTACTAATTTCTTATTGCCATTAATATTTATTATATTTTTAGTTTTTATCTTATTTTATAATGAATTATGAGAAAATGTATAAGATTTAAAAGTTGTTAGCGCTAACCCTATAAAGACCAGCAACATTGTAACTCACGGTACTAAATTAGACGACTTAAACAAACTCCTTGCTGGAGTAAGTCTTGTATGAATATTTGCTTTACGATACGTTAATATTACTGTAACATTGTTTTAAGGCAACTTTCAAGTTGATGATGTGTTAAGTAATTATTATTATTATTTAACACCCTGTGAATGTAGGTTCAAATAGGTGGTGTAGTACTTTTTTTTTATATTTTGTTATAGATAATCTTTAATGCAGTGTCTTAACACTTGGTTACCTGCATATAGCCTTCTATATGCGGGATATAGCGTGAAGCTATCATTTTACTTTTTAATAATATATTTTTACTATACTTTTTTGGTTATTTAAAAAAACTGATAACATTTAAGACATTTCCGTGTCCTTTGACTCCGTATTATTATTATTATTATTATTTTGCATAATTAATATGTTTTAAAATTATTAATATTTACTCTGAAATTAAGGCTTAGTGTTGACTAAATTAGTTTTTTTTTAAAGAGGAATGATGACCAACCAACTCGCAATTTTTTACCAAAAAAATATATTTTTTTAAATTATACCCTATTTTTTTAGGTTGACCCTACTTGGTACTACATACATAATTATTTGAAAATTAAAAAAAAATATATATTTTTGTAATAGAAAACTTTGTAAATAATATATCTTAATATAAACTGGTTTTCATAATTAAGCGCTTGAATTTTTTTATGTAAAAATATTAATTTTAAGTTTCATTTTGTGAATAATTTATTTTGGACTATAAACGTGAATAAATAAATATTAAATAAATAAAATTTCAATTTATCTTCTATAGTTATATATTTTGTATCTTACATACTAATAGTTACACAAAATAGACTACTGTTAAAACATAATAAATACAGC
>DWQW01004445.1:0-19825 GCA_018249695.1 Heliconius erato demophoon | reverse complement strand
ATAACAAGGTACTACATATTTTTATATATATATACATACAATATATTTATATGTATATATTTTATAGCCTGGCTTGGCTCAAGGGCACAAGAGTGTAACTGTAATGTGATGGTTGTGGGTTAAATCCTCATTCAAGGACATGAATTATTTTTTATTAATATTTAATTTCTTCACTCTGGCAACAAGACAAAAGTCCTCCTATTTTTTTTTTTTTCTTATAAAATGTATTCTTTGATCTAATTTCCATTATTTTTGGAGGCCTGGCAATGTAGAATTTCTTTTATACATTTCTTAATGTTCCAATGTATCAATGTGATTTATGTAAAATACGAACCATTACTATTAATAAAGATAGGATACAATGAATTATGAATACTTAACATCGAAATTAATTTATATTTGAATTTGCTGAGCACACATTCAAAAATAAATAAATTTTGTAGTACATATTATTGATTTTTAGATTCATAATCTCCTCCTTTTTTAAATAGGTTTCTTATTTCTTATTATATTTTTTTTTTTTTGAACACCACATATATACAAAAAAAATCAAAACAAATGTACAAAAAGGTTGTCTTATGGCTGCTTAGCCATAAGACAACCTTTTTTACATTCTGGCTACTTAGCCAGACAACCTTTATCGCGAAAAGAGAATGTTATAATTTTAAGAAAGTGGGTTGGTGGACATAGGTAAAAAATAGGAATAGAAATATAAGCGTAAGCGTCTGCGTCCTTTTACGGGAGCAGCATATAGGGTAAAATATTTTAAATCCATACCAAAACTAATTAATGGAGATTCATCAATAGTTTAGACTGAGGACTTATTTTTTATTTCACGATGTTTATCCATAACTGTATTTCGTCTGTCAATAACGTAAACACCTACAAAAATACTACTAAGTGGCAGATCGTTAGATCTGCTACTTTTTATTTTCAAAAAAAAATATACCAGAATGAGAAAAGGATATCTCTCGTTCTATTTTACTCAATTACCTGTTTTATATAACAAACCTAAACAACGTTTAACTTCACGGCCAATACCTACGACTCGATTTCGTGAATAAGACGTGTGCGATGTTGTCGCTTTAATGGATCTGTCTATCTGTGTGCTTTCATTTAAAGTGGTGTTATTGTTAAAAACACACCATAACAAATGAATCTGCCACAGGGAATTCCCTGTTTTATTTATTATATATAAGAACAAATAAAAATAAAGAAGATACTTCATGGTTCATTGCAGGCAGTCTCATCACAAAACGAAGCACCGGAGCCTGATATATCAGAAGGCAAATATGGTAACTTAAAAATGATACAATCATCCGGTGAGAATAGAGAGAGAGTGTACACTGATGTCAAAGATCTCAATGTAGAACTACATGGGAAGAACGTATGGGTTAGAGGTTAGTGGCGGTTCCATTTTTTTGTATGGAAGTTATTTTCACTTTTTTCTCCCGCTTTAGGCCTTTTCTTGCATATAGTGAAGTATGAAAAGTACACTACACTCGTAAAAGTCCATTCTCACCTACCGGACATTGTGTTTTGATTGGTTGAACGTTGAAATAAAAATAATTAAAATATAGTTATTCCACTTATAGGGAATCACACCCACAACCATTTTATAGTTAGACGCTGTACTATTGTGTCATAGTGGTCTCAATTTTAATTCTGGGTCTCGAATTCAGGCAAAAATAGATTATTGTCATTACTCTAACCTGCTATATAGCTTGAAGGTATAAAAATATATAATCATATAGTTAAAAAATGTTGTTTTTATGTAAAAAGAAACGAAAATTAATATTTGCATGACTAATGGCGTATATATAATGGAGACCTGTGACTATAAACGCGACAGTTTTGAGTTCAATCCCCATTCGGGGGTATAGTGGTCAATTCCAAGCTCAGAACCCCTAAATACTCGCGTATCCATAAATTCATCTTTTCTTCCATCTCTCCTTTTACATTCCACGTAGCTATTAGTAGCTCCGTTCTCCATCTCCCGCCGTTCCGGACCCCCCAGCGGGGACGCACTGGTGCGCGTCGCCTGCGGGCGCGGGGGGACGCCTATCAGTGCACTCTCTCGAGGTGCATGTGGCGGATGGAACGGTGCAGCCCTCATGAGGGTTGCAGTAGTCACTGCGGGCAAGCCTTCCATCGTAGACCCCCGTTATCAATATTTTAAATTCATCGCTCTGGTAACAAGCCAAAGCGCGGCGTTGAGTTCCACCACTTAACACGCAATGCCCAAAATTCGGCGGAAAGTGAGGAACGGAGGGTATTAACAGCATGCATGCAGCATCAAGCTGAAGCAAAAAAAATAATACGCTCCTATCCAAAAAATTTTAGTATTTTTTTTTCTTTTCTTAAGCTCGCCTCCAAACATCAAGAGCCAAAGGTAAACAGTGTTTTGCCGTCCTCCGTCAGAGTTCAAGCACAGTACAACTACTGGTCAGTGTCAACGAAAATGTTAGCAAGCAAATGGTTAAATTTACTGGCAAGTGAGTTATTCTCTCTGGTTTTTTTTCTCTCTTTTTGTGTGTGTGTGTTGTTTATGTTTTGTGGGTGGTTGTGTCTGTTCAAACACTATGGCTGAGTATTTTTTTAGTTTTAAAATATTAAGTAACCAATCACTTATAATTTAATATCACAGATTATTTTAAAATATATTCGCACGAAAATAATTATGACATTAG
The DNA here is from genome assembly GCA_018249695.1 of Heliconius erato demophoon. Classification (NCBI taxonomy): domain Eukaryota; kingdom Metazoa; phylum Arthropoda; class Insecta; order Lepidoptera; family Nymphalidae; genus Heliconius; species Heliconius erato. Next base: position 17,135 of record DWQW01004445.1, on the reverse strand, counting down.
TCAACCCATCAGTGGTTAAACTTTATCACCCTAATGGCAAGCATGTTGAGAACAGAGTAGCTTAAGACGAGGCTCTATTACCACACATTTTTGAAACGCACCCATGGCTCCATACTTTTCCACACATAGCAGTATAGTCAGAGGGAACTTGGGAACCTAGTATTAAAACATTACGTTCCCGTTAAGACACTCCATTCCCCGCTGTCCGCGAAATTCCGTAGGCATTGCGTTGAAATATTACAATTTTAATTTAATAATTCCCCGAGTGAGAATCGAAGCCACAACCGTAGCGCTTACAGTCACACGCTTATGGTCTCCAATCATTTTTTAACTGGACGATACAAATATCTAAATAATAATAAAATCGTAATGGATCGGTGTGAAAGTGAAAGATATATATGAAAAAATGTTATTGGGGCCCATATTAATGTAATACAACCCAAAAATATTTTTTTTTGTCTGTTTGTCTGTGCGTTTGTTCATGCTAATCTCAGAATCGCCTTACCGATTTATATTAAATGAGCTTTCATTAACATATAGGGTTTGTTTTTTGTTTAAATAATACTAAACAATCTACAAACTTTCAGCATAACAAAAGAATCAATAATCGACGTAAACGCGACAGTTGTTAAGACTAATTCCCCAGTGGAGGCTTGCACCATACAAAATGTGGAGCTATCAGGGCTCCAAGTGTGGCTCGTGTCGGGGGCGAAGTCCCAATTGCCTTTGCAAGTGGAGGATGCGGCTAGGCCTGAAACTGACGTAAGTATCGACAATATTTCATACAACAAGACATGATAATTTTGAACCTTTAATTATTATTAGTTAATATTTTCATTTCTTTGCTCAGGTGCCAAAGCAAACACACGGCGTTGAGTTCCGCCACATAACACGCAATGCCTTGAAAATTCAGCGTTATGCTTGATGCAGCGTGAAGTTAGAATAGAATTAGAATAGAATATACCTGTCTCTTTTACATATAAAACTCAAAAATGTGAAAGTACAGATGCGTGTTACACTTTAACACAAAACTCACTGAACAGATTTAGATGAAACTTTAATACAGCTTATACATCAGAATAACACATGGGTTACTATATATGTTAAGATTTTGTATAATTTAGTTTGGTTTGGTTTAATGTATAATATATAATTTCCTTTCTCTATTGCTCTAGGATCCAGAGGCGCTAAAAATTCGTGTGAATCAGGACACGAGGTTGGATAATCGTGTCCTAGATCTTAGAACGCCGGCCAATCAGGCCATATTTAGAATAGAAGCCGGGGTGTGTCGCCTGTTTAGAGATCTGCTTACGCAGCGAGGTGAGTTTTTTTTATATATTTTTATATTTAATTTTAGGGTGGAAATGGATTTTTATTTTGGTATACAGTAAGATTCTGTTAAACTCAAAATATTATATATTTTTGGCGTTTTATTTATAGCTTCACGTAGTGTCTCGTACGAAGCAGAGTAGGCGGAAGCAACCTGGGAGTGTAGTGTTAAGAAACTACGCTTACATTAAGACACTTCCGTTCCTCACTTTTTTTTCTCTCTCTCTTAGTACCAGAGAAGCGAATTGTGGGCAGAGCGCTTGGATAGTAAACACGAGATGAAACTTTATTTATCCCTTACGTCTAAATTTTTATACGTTTTCTAAAAAGTATGAAATAATAGTATAAAAATATTAAAAATTATGAATGTATTGCTTGATTAGATTTCTCAAAACTCAACCAAATATTAATGTTATTTTTCAATATGTGAAATGTATTCTAAATAGTCAGTACCATAATTATAATATATATAAATCGAAAGAGTCACAGCTTTTAAACCCTATGAATAATAATTTATTTTACAACTATATATATTTTGTTTTTTTTTTTCGTTTTTCAGGTTTTGTAGAAATACACACTCCTAAAATTATCTCGGCGGCTTCTGAGGGAGGCGCTAATGTGTTCACTGTATCGTATTTTAAATCGTCTGCATATTTGGCTCAATCACCACAATTGTACAAACAAATGGCGATAGCTGCTGATTTTGATAAGGTTTTGTGTTAACAAACTAGTTTTTTGTAACTTTTTTTAGCTTTATAATAATGTTTAAAGCTTTTTATATACTATTTTAGCGTTATGGTTTTCTGTGTATAGCATAGTGTAGGGGTATCTGCTTATAGAAGGAATTTTGGAAACAAACTGTTCCCTGCTTATAAAAAAAATAAGATAGTAATATTGAAATTACCAAAAAATAGAAATCACGCCAGCTAGTAGATAATTTAAAAAAAAGCTATATATGTAATAAAAATATATCATTATTTTCAATCTTTTTCTACCCAAATCATATAAAAATTATAGAAATTACGATTATAATATTATATTATGTATTTTTTATTCTCTAGGTATTTACAGTAGGTGGTGTATTCCGCGCAGAGGATTCGAACACGCACCGACATTTGACAGAGTTCGTCGGCCTCGACCTCGAGATGTCCTTTAAGAATCATTACCACGAAGTTTTGGAGACTATAGGACAAACGTTCACCGATATGTTTAGAGGGCTTAGAGATCAGTAAGTAGCTCCAAATTAATAGATTCTGTTAAAAAAAAAAATATTTAACATATAGTGGCTTTTTAAAAATAAAAAAATCATTCTTTGAGAATTAGTGACTTTAAAATTGTTCAAAGATGAATACGTTATATTTTTTTTGTACGCAAATTTACATATAGAATATTGAACTTAGGTATTGTTATTAAAATCCTTTTTGTATATTAATCTCAATATCTCATTAAGCTTGTTAATTTCAAAAAATATTATTATGAAGTTGTAGATTCTACTAACAACATAAACGCTGCTTCAACCATTTAAACTTATTGTTATATTATATACATATTATGCAACATTTTTACATAAAATGATTAAAACTTATACGAGGATTATGGTTAGAGATGCTAGGTTTGATAACCAATGGATTTAAAAAGATATTGTAATCTATATATACATTGTAGACTTTTTGTTATTTCGAAAAATTGGTCGCTTTTACAGCCAGACCACAGAGTTCAGAATCAAAATAGGTGTCAATAAAATGAAACTTTATTTATTATGTGTTTTTTAGTATGTTGTATTGAGAATACTTTTTTTTTAGATATTCTAAAATTAAATTATGTAATTAAAAATAAAGACTATATACTGTGATTTTGGTATTTGATATTTAACTGCAGATTCGGTTATGTTAGGTTAGTTATTTTTGAAACACCGGAGTAATCAGGTCGATGGCCCTCTACGGTGCTCCCGTATGGGCGGACGCCCTGGATCGGCACAACGTCACCCTGCTGCGACGTGCGCAGAGGGTGATGGACATCCGGGCGATACGGGGGTATCGGACCATCTCCGGTGAGGCAGCGTGCGTGCTGGCCGGAGTCGTGCCGTGGGACCTGGATGCGATGTCTGTGGCGTCGGTCTATTGCCGGCGTTGGGGTCTCGCGTCGGGGGAACCGGCAAGCCCAGCGCGCACCGAGGAGGAGCGGGAAGCCGCTATGGAAGTGTGGGAATCCCGGCTGGCGACACCATCTGCCGGCCGGTTGACGATCGAGGCTGTTCGTCCAGTGTTCCGCCAGTGGTTAGCGAGGCGTCACGGCGTCCTAACCTTCCGCACGACACAGGTGCTCACGGGGCATGGCTGCTTCGGGGGTTACCTGTGTCGGATCGCCGGGAGGGAGCCCGACGCTCGCTGCCACCACTGCGACGACTGCCTCGATGAGACGGCCCAGCACACGTTGGAGGTGTGCTCAGCCTGGGCGTCTCAACGTCGCGCTCTGCGCGACGTCATAGGGGACGATCTTTCCCTGCCGGCCGTGGTCAAGGCCATGGCCGGCAGCGAGACGTCGTGGGATGCGGTCTCCTCCTTCTGCGAGGCAGTGGTGCTCGAGAAGGAGGCGGCGGAGCGGGCGAGGGAGGCTTCGGCCGAACTCGCCATCCGCCGCAAGAGACCGGGTCGCCGGAGGGCGGCACACGATCGCCGCCTTCCGCCCTAACGAGCCAGAGGGCGGTCAGCTTGGGGAAGCTGGCCGCCTACTAACCTGGCCCGAGTAGTCGCGCGCAGGATGCTCCCGCGCGCTACTCCGAGCAGGCCGTCGAGGGTGACCACACACCCTTGACTCCGCGACGTGCCTTGCAGGCTCCCGCCGCCGCGTTTCGCGGACGACTAATGTCCCCGCGTCTCGCGGCCAATGGCGGTCGAGGAGGAGCACCGTGAGGTTTTAGTGGGTATTCGGACGGCCTTCCATCTGCCGGTCCGTGAGCCCCACATAACCCGCTCGAGTCCCCACTCGGGCTGGTATCCGTAAAGGGATTTCCTCACCAAAAACAAAAAAAAAAAAAAAAAAAAAAAAAAAAAGTTGGGCGAGTTGGGCGAGTTGGGCGAGTTGGGCGAGTTGGGCGAGTTGGGCGAGTTCTTATTAAAAATTTAATTATGTTTTTATTCTGCCAAAAATTCTTTATACTCCATTCTCCATTTCTTTACACTATCTCGAAAAACATTACCATAATACGAAAAACTCAACTTATAAAATATAAAAATGTAGTTATATTTTCATAACTATGGTAGTTGGACATATGGTATCCCGGACTTTTTTATAGATATTGAAGCGTTCTATAATACTGTAGAACATTATTTTGTTCTACCATCAATAGTTTTCGCAGCGCACGCGATAATAAAAATTTTTAGATCAATTTCTTCACACCTTGGGTTACATTATTGCATTTTTCTTAGGGATCCCTATTTTTTTTGAAAATGTAATATAGCCTATGTGGGACGGTGAAGATGTAGCTTTCTAATAGCGAAAGAATTTTTGAAATTGGTCCGGTAGTTGTCGTGTGAAAACAATACATACATACATACAAAAATACAAATCTTACCTCTTTATAATATTAGTATAGATGTATACTACTACAGGCCCATATCAGTCACTTCTATACTCAATATTATGGAGCGTGTACTGAATAACAGATTTGTGGCATATCTGAAGGATAATAATATCCTAAGCGATAGTCAGTATGGATTCAGTCAAGAGCGGTCAACCAGAGATCTCGTTGTGTATACCACTCACATATGGAGCGAGGCTATCGAGAGATATGGTGAAACCCTAGCCGTGTTTCACGATATCTCCAAAGCTTTTGACAGGGTCTGGAAAGCAAGTCTTTTAAGTAAGCTTCCCGCATACGGACCACCGGCTGACCTTTGCAAATGGATATCAGACTTCTTGAGTGAGCAATCGATACAAGTGGTCCCAGATGCCCACGTATCTGATCAATAGGCTATAAATGCCGGAGTTCCTCGAGGATCTGTACTGTCCGCAACCCTATTCTTGCTGCACATCAACGATATGTTAACACCCGGTATGGTTGGGTACGCTGATGACAGCACGGTTGTTGACAGATATCTGTCCAGTCTTGTCGAGAGTCTATAATAGATCGTCTGAATTTCGTATTTCAGGGCGTCACCGAATGGGGCAATGCCAATCTTGACAGGTTTAAAGTTACCAAAACTCAGGCATGTTTATTCTCTGCAAAACGGAGCTCCTTCGATCTTGCTTCAGCTTTCCTAGATGTATTCGTGCCGATAGCTGACCACCTTAAGCTTCTTGGCATGAACCTTACATCAGATTTGAACTTTGGACGTTATATCGAGTCTTTGGCTATAACTGCAGCTAAAAAACTACATGTCCTCTCAAAGGTTAGATAATATTTCAATCTAGGACAGCTTCTTTAACTTTATCAAGCACTGCTAAATATTATCTAGTGACCTTAGAGTCGATTGAAAATCGCGCCAATAAGCTCATTGGCGACACAACGATTGTTGAGGCAAAGCTGCAAAGCCTTGAACATCGACGAAAAGTAGCCTGCTTGTCGGTATTCTATAGAATACATTTCGAAGAGTGTGCAGCAGCGCTGCATGACCTAGTACACTCTTCTCCTTTCCATCTACGGGGCATTAGACGTAGGCTGGGTGAAATATCCATACGTTGTCGACATACCTCCTTTTCGTACACAGCCATGCGAACAGCTAAAGAGTGGAACCCTGCCTGCCGAACTGTTGATGAGTATAACTACCCCTATGAGTATAACTTAGACCTTTTTAAGACAAGAATGAATAGGCACTATCTAGGTAAGCATGCTCCACCATAGTTAGCAGCGTCACTTGTCACCAGGAGAGATAGCGGGCAAATGTTTACCTATCTCCAATAAATTCCAGTGAAATTATTCCAATAACGAACATTTAATTTGATCCCGCCGTGTTTACAAGCCACTTACGTGATTATACAACACGTCACGTTGTAACACGCTGTGGTGGATTCATGCCTCCTTATCGGACTGTCGCGTCGCTTGTGCTGGCAACAAGCCAGCTTTGCTCTTTATTTGGTTAATGATTGACATACTGACATAATAATGATGTATAAATTATAATGTTTCTTCATTATATTATTTACTTATTAATTTTACTAAATAAAGACCCTCGTGATGTTAATTGTGGGTTCGATTCTCGCACGAGGGAGTAAATTATTTTGCTTTCTCTTGCTAATAACAGGCAATTTATCAAATACAAGTAGAAAGTGAAGATGGAAGTGTCTAGACAGCAAACAATAATTATTCTAAATGTAATAATTATCGTATTTTAATTATTTGTATATTATAATTATAGCGTATTTAATTACAAAATAGTTTGTTGAAATTATTTGTTCAGGCAGTCGTGGCACGTTTGGACAACATTAGACTTTAAACGTCGCGTCGTAGGTTCGATGTCCACTTAGAGCGCAACGTCGAGTTTTGCCGCTCTTAACACTCATAATATAAGATACTACGCTAATACTCATTTTCTGCTACCTTTTTATATGCGGGGTACAGCCTGAACTGAAACTGAATAACTATTTTTTTTTCTCATTTAATAATTTCTATTTACAATAGACCTAAACTTACAACTTTACACTAACAGGGCTAATAATTACTAATTCTACTCAACATCAAAAAATTGTATAAAATAAATATTACGTTAATATATATAAATTACATAAGCTTTACAAGCTCGGAACTCTTTTAGGCATTCAGCGAAGGCCACCCCTTCATTAGGCTTCTTCTCGCCCTAGTCGTTTTTAATTTCAGTTCAGTGTAACTAAACGAGGCCCGCACTCTCGCCTACATTACCCCTAATAGGGACTTGATGAGCTTCTACATACGATCGCTTTTTGGTACCAACTTTACAAGATTTGATATTAAAAACTATTTTAGTTTTTAGAATCAAATCCGTATAAAGCAAAATTAAGGAATAATGGATCGTTGTAGAATATTTCAATATTGATGAAATTGATTATTTTAAATAGATATTAATCTTGTTTTTTTTGTACTTAAATATTGAGAATGGTTATATATTGCAGCGCAACGATTTTTCTAACAGATAGGTAACACAACAAAACATGGCGGTCAGATCTGCCTCTCAACACGCAGCGTCTCGAAAATAGTTCGTTCTAAAAAGTAAGATAAGCATAATATGTAAAGTGTACTGCTTGCTGCTTGTGTAGCTTTTGATAAATTGTTTTTATTACAATTATATTTCTTTTAATGAAGAAAATATAACGAAATCCTATATTTTTTTGGCTATAATTTTATAGTACGTCGAGTTATGGAAATCACAACTCTTAACGTAAAATTGTATTCTATCGATATCTATTGAATATATTTATGAAACCATTATAGGTCCTTTGCTACATTTAACTCTCTTATATAATATACACATATAATATTGTTCTATTACAAACGACTAACAATTAAACTAAAGCATAGTATTATCTGCACGTCTCATTAGCGGCGTACATCAACCAGTGTTAGCGGATCAGGGATATTGATTAGAGTACCTCAGGTGCTGGCATTATACAATTAATGGGGAACGTAATATGTTGGGAACATCTTGGTAACCAATTGAATATTGGTGCAACAAGATCTGTATAGTTGGTGCAAGTAATTGTGGGCGATATGTTACCTAGAGTTTTATCGAGAACTTGTTTAAACAAAATATGTTTCGTAGCTTTGATATATTATATGTTTTAATATCAAATTCATAATTAAAGGTACTAAGTTTGTCCTTTTTTTTGTAATTCGTACTTTTATATATTAAATTCATTCCAGTAAGCAAGGGTAGTGTTTCAAAGTTGTGGCTTGCTAAATATATCGTAAAAACAAAAGTATTAATAAATATTACTATTGAGGCGATTGTGGCGCAGTGGCACTGAAACAGGATCTCACTGTGGTGTCGGTTCCTATCCCGAAAGAGTCAATTCTTTGTATGGCCCCGCTCTGGTAACAAGGCAAAGCTCAATGTTGCGTTCCATCATTCATCACGCTATGTCTCAAAAACTGGGTGGAAAATGGGAAACAAAAAGGCTTTACATTAGGTTCCCTTTGCTTACCGTGCTATATGGGAAATATAACGTAAATGAAAAAAAAATTGAACTAATAATTATCGTGTTTAGTCAGAAGCTGGGTTATGGATAGTGAAAGAGGAAGTAATGTGCTTATAATATGACTAATTACCCGTTAGTGTAACCAGCGTGGAGTGGCTGAGTTACGCGACTACCCTGCTCCGACAAAGTGTACCTGGCCGTGTGCCAGTCCACAACGTCCGTTACTCATACTTTTATTGCGTAATTCGTTTCAAAAGCCCTTAATTTTAATATGAAAACATCTGATGTGAAATATTGCTTGACCTATTTCTTGAACATTTTACTCGCTTTTAAATTTCGCTCGTTTTCGGTGCTAGTTGCAGATTTGCGGCCGAAAGAAATTTCTTTAATTCAAATTGCTGTTTTGTAGAGTTAGTGCGGTGATGTTATATATGTTGATTCTTATATTAAACCAGAACATATGCACTGTGCACGCACATGGTTGTCTTTTATGCACAAAACAATCTTGACTACTGAATATGAAATTCATATATTATTATCTCATATATTATATTAGTATTATATATTTTTGGACCTACCCGTCATCATGGACTACTGTAAAGTGTTCGAAATGTTGAATTTTCGAAAGCATTAAATATACACGATAGAACTGGTTTCAGAATTTCATTTAAAATTATTAAAAATAGCAGAAGTCAAATAAATTTCTCTTTCCATCTCACAAAATATTTTTTACCTTCACGCCATGTTCCGGGCTAGCTGAGTTCTCATTAGGTTTTTACCAATTTCCGGTTCAGAGAAAAATCGAAAAACTACTTATTTTTACTTACTATTATTGCTTTTTAAAAAATCCTCTTAAAATAACTGGTATAATATTTTCATTTACATTACACACAAACATACATTCTCATACAATTGGCGCTCGTCCAGTCGCTAGCTCGTGGTACATTAATGCATCAATTCCATTGATAAGTTATTATAAGTTAATTTGGACTAAAGTTGAGCTCAGTCGGTTATTTTTTTTTTATGGAAAAGACAAGGCAAACGAGCGTGAGGGTCACCTGATGGTAAGTGATCACCGCCGCCCACGACCCCGTGCAGCACCAGAGGAGCTACAGGTGCGTTGCCTGCCTGTAAGGTGGGTTTGGCGCTGGAGCCCGGCATTACTTGATGCGAAACGCAGTGTTCACGCCGGTTTTAAAAGTTAGTTTTTCTTTTTTTTTTTGACTTTATTGAGCTGAATATTATTTTGACTGGTGGTTTTTTTACTTTTTATATATTCATCTTTTTAGGATGCTTTTAATATTACGATGGCGGCGTCTGAATATCGTCGAATATTACTTTGTAAATAAACATTTTTATTTATTCGCTTTGTAATAAGATAAAACGGGGCGATAAGTTCCACCACTTAACACACAATGTCTCGAAAATTTTATATTGCAGGAAAGTGTAATGAGTGTCTTAATGCTCCGTTCACTGTACCTTTCTTGCTATAGGCGGGATACAGCATAAAGATACACATAAAATATAAAAATTACGACCACGAGTCGTCAATATACGATATTAATACAGCTAAGAACTAAATAAACTTCAATCATCATATAACAAGCATATGCTAACAGTCACTAGCGAAGTGAGAACTCATACAAACTTGTTACTGTGTCACTTACGTTAACTGTACTAACTGAACTCACTCGTCAAACTTACTCTCGGAGTTACAATCATTTATTTACTGTAGTACTACTCTCGTATGGAATTACATATATTTTATAAATATAAATAATTTATATTCGTTACTTGAGGCCGTCGTGGCGTAAGGGCACATGGGCTCGACTATAAACGCGACTGTTACGGATTCGATTTCCACTCGAGGGAATGAAATTTTTAAAATTCTAATTTATATTTTAAAAAAATATCCCGTGCTTTTCTACCCTCCCCACTTCCCAAAGACCCCAAATTTCATTATTTTAGTCGGAGTAGTTTCGGCTTTGTGTTGTCTGTCAGTCAGCGCGGAACAATTAGCGGAACAATTTTATACAGAGGTACATACGTATATTATACGGCTAAAGGAGTCAATATAACGGGTAAAAAAGATATATAACATCAAAAAGTTTTTTCAAAATTATAATTACTATCGTTTCACTATTTCATAATACGATGAGATGTAACATTCATATACATATATACATACTTATAGAAGCAATATAAAACTATATTACACAGTACAGGGTAAGCTCACTAAATCTATTTACGGGATGGGTGACCAATTTCAAAGTAATCTATCCATTCACGCAGCATCCTGTCGTGAGAGAGATTTCCTTAATAATTGATTTATCACTTCTAAAAAGAACATGAAGCGCGTTCACATCAGAGGTGGTGATGACAACTGATGAAGATTTTTAATTCGTTATATTTGATGTAATAATTTTTTGTGGTTTAAATATGGAAGCTGTTGTTTATACGTACGTGTTGGCAGTTCGAATTTCAATTAGGGGAATATTTTTATTTATAATCTTGAGTGTTTCTTTTTTTCCGTCACTGCACGCTGTAGCAATAATAATTAATTTATAAAATTAACTAAAATAATTGCAAAAGGTGAGCTTATCTCTGAATCTATTTCTAGTTCTTACTTTATATTTTGAGACTTTTACAAAATCTACGGAAAACCAAAAATTAGAATATACTATTAAAACGTTGACTGCTACGAATGCTGATCTCACCGTGACCCACATTTCTAGGTAACAGTCTCGTGTATTTCCCTACTTCGTATTTGAAATGGCCCGCCCATACACTCCGCCTGAGAACGAATGATAGTAGTTTACTAAACGGCGCGGAAAATATACCTACTTTAGCGAGACCAAGACCACTCGCTGATACTCTGATACGACGTATTTTATAGTATTGCTGCATATAATTTTCTTTTTGTCGGTTTAGCGAAAATTGTTTTGTTTCTTCGACTGTGTTTAATTAAACTGATATTTATTATTTGAATTCACTTTCCACAGCTTACATATTACAATGATAGTAATAAGTATAAGTTGGATATAAAAAAGTCACCCATTTAGATTTTTTTGTCAGTTCTCTTAAATATCTAAACATTTAGATTCCAGAACTCCACGTAGGTTGGCGTGGTAGTTATTGTTTTTAATTTTTCCAATGTTCATTTTTACACGATTTTGCTTTACTCCCGAATTAGGGTTACTTAAGGCGAATGTTGTCCAATCTTAATTGAAGTGTTTCTAGAAGGACAAATGCGTGGCTATCACATAATACAGATAGACCATTAGGTTCTAGATCATTAATTACTCAAGCTCACAGAGCGAATAAAGTCTATAAAAAATGAGTTTAATTTTTTTGCCCTATATACCGAAACATCCTAGTATATAAAAAACTATAAAAAACAAGAATATATATTTTATAATAGAATAGAATAGAATATTTTATTCTAGTCTATTATAAAATATATATTTTAATATTTTAATAGTTAATAGATTAGTATATTTTATACGATTTAGTAAAAAAAATTAAAAATATAAACAGCCAATAGTTTCTAGAATATAACAGAGATATTTTCATTGGGACAGCAGGCTTTGCACAGCATCGGTATAATAGATCGCACCCCCCGCTAAGATAAATGTGCAGATTTGTTCCAACACCCGCGGCGCACGAATTTCATTATACGAGCTTATTATGAAATTAAGACGTACATAAATATTTAGGCCTTTATTTACTCAAACGTGAACCTAATTTACTTACTAACGTTTATTTGATTTGTATGTTATATATTTGCACATTTTTTAATTTTTTTCCAGATTCGGGGTTTTAGTGACTGGTAAGGAGGAGAGCTCAGTTGACTTTGGAGAATCGTAAGTATTGACTATAGTAGAGAAAGGTCACATAAAAAGCATGAGGAACCCTCGGATGTGTGAAAGAAGCTGATAACAGTTGATGAGGCACTTGTTCTCCACTTAATATTTGAATAAGAGATATTGGCTGTTGAATAACAGACTTTGCATTAACACTGCAGGAAAATGAAATATTAGAAAAAAATATATTGTCCCGGTTGGAAATTGAATTCACAATTAAAGGAAACTTTAATTTTCGTAGTGATTATAAAGAATAACGTGATAAAAAATAACGTGCCATTTCTCGTAAAGCAGGATAGGCAGAGAAAACTTAGATTTATGAATGGAGTGGCTAGGCTTCTACCACTTTCTACCAATTTCTTTGGGAATGATGGGTACGATGGGTAAACTGCATAATAATATAAATTTATAAACATTTATAATTCAAAACTTAAATTAACTAAAAAATTCTAACCGTCTTAACTAGCATCAGTATTGAGAACTATGAAGTGTGTCACATCCTCGCCGCAAACTGTTCGCAAGTGAACACTGAGCAGTGTGCTCGAGCGCCGGAAACAAGCCTCGATCTGCAACTCGCTGTGAGGGTCGATCGGGAATTTTGTGCCACTTGTGTGTTGCCGCTAGTTTATTAATTAGCTTCTAGCGGATGCTGATTCTACATGTATTTTGATTATCGGAATATATAATATAGTAAGTATAATCTAAAAATAAATCTTATAAAGTAGAAAACTACGATATAAATGGCTATTCACTATTTCATTCGGTACAGAAAATTTAGATGCTACCACAAAGATCCTTCGATCTCCATCCAATTTTAAATAGTTATTGCTGTATTACTCTTGCAGTCTCTATTATGTTTAAAAATAATTATATTGAAAATGAACTTATAGGCCAGTCGTGGCGTAGGGACACAAAGTGTGACTGTAAAACCGATTGACTGATTGTGGGTTCGAACCCCCCTCGAGGAGATAAAATATTTACTTCAATTTATATTTCCATTTCTTCGCTCTGGTGTCGAGGACAAGTGCGGCGTTGAGTTCTGCCACTCAACACGCAATGCCTCCAGAATTCGGCAGAAAGTGGGGAACGGAGTGTCTTAACATTAGGTTCCCTCTACCTACCCTGCAGTGTGCGGGATACAGCGTGAAGCTGATTTATTTATGATTTGATTTTTTAATTTATACCTCTTTGATTGTACTTTATTGTAAGTATAATTTGAAGCAGTTATATTTATTATAGCATTGAACAAATTTATATAGTATTGTCTCTTGTGGCACAATGAGACAACATCAGACTATAAACGCAATGGTTTTAGGTTTAATTTCAAATCGGGGGAATAGTTACGCGCGGCGTTGAGCCGCTCGATACGCAGAACTAAAAAAATGGGGAATCTAGTGTTCTAACAATAGGTTTCTTCTACCTTAGTACGAGAGAAAACATGTGAAGCTGCAATAAAAACACAATTAATCAGTCATCCACAAAAAATATTCTATTTTTTTTTAAGGTAACCAAATATAATAACCGTAGTGGATTTCACTTTCCATATTAAACGAACCGACCAAACATTCAACAATCTGTATCAACAGGAATCGCAGTTTCGATAAAACTGTAGGTAATGGGAAATCTGTAATTAATTCGAGTTCACCGATATTTAGTAAATAGCGAACGTTTTGAGGGAAATTTTGCTAATATATGTGTATGTATATATATACAACCATTAGCGTCCTAACGCTTAAACTTCTGTCTTAAACAAACGTTTAAAATAGGAGAAATCACTGATTCTAAATGCCCTAGCCTACGAGCCGCAAGGTGCGGGAGCTCAGTTACAGAAGGACCGATCCGAACGGACAGACGACGTTATCATTTTCGATTTCGACTATGTGATTACTTGCTGTTTTTTATTGAGTCATATTTTTCTTTGGTTCTCTTCGCTTATTCGAAGTTAGATTAGTTAGATTTTACTATTTTATACTTTTAAATATTTATTTTACTTTCATAATTATTTTCCTTTGGTTACCCTTATTTATCTTCAAACGGCTAAACCTATTTTCTTGAATCATGGCTAGAAGCACTCTCGATTATCCGTTCTCGACGATCCGTTTGGGTGGCGGTGGCGCAGCAGACACACATACATGGACACGTCCACCCTATAGCACTTCACATTTTTCCATCGGGAGTTAAAAATAATATCTTTCAAATTTTGACAGTTATAACAATGTAATTAATATCTAAATTTTAGTACCATAGCGCACACCAGGCAACTATAACCGAAATCGATCCAAGCCTTCTCTCATTCTTTATTCCAAGCACTTTGTAGGGAATTTAATAAAATAAAATAACCTTCCCTTTCCGTATCTCGTTACGATTAATACAATTGGGTGAATTCGTATCCATTACAATTTAGTTCACAGCCAGCGCTGGCCTGAAGCTTCTTATGTTGAGAATCGGATAGAGAATTAAAGTAAATAGTGTAATTTGCCGTACCTGCTTTTAGAAAGCGAATTTAATTTATATTTTATAAAACACTTTTGTTTCAACATTCTTTGTAATTTTTTCTTTGTACAATAGGCAAAGAAAATTGGAATACCTGAAAAATATAGAAAATATCTACATCTTTCAGATATTTTAAAGACATTGGGTATTGATTGACAAACCATAACACTAAACTTTGTCTACTAATGAGAAGCAAAAAAAATCTAAATCCACAATTCTTATAACTAAGTAACATATATAACACCAGGAAACGAATTGTTTTGACACTATGATTCATCTGCCTTGTGTGTGCTTGTTTTTTGCAAGCCGTGTGCTTGTTCTTTCTTGTTCAAAATAAGAATAAAAATTGTAAGAAAATAAAAATTTACATACTTGTACAAATATGAAGTATATGGAGCTATAAGATTATAAACTTCTTCCTCTCTTCGACCAGTTTATATGTTCTCTTTAAAGGTAAATATTTTACTGGTATCTCTTTACATTAAATCATTACCGTAAAGGCGACAAAAGTTTAGAATCCGAAAGTTGTATAAATTAGTTTATTATAGAATAAGGTTCTTAATAATTAATTATTACAATTAATCAAGGCAATAAGGCGATATTAATTATAGAGTGTAAATTAAGTTGGGCTGTCTAATATAACCTCGAATGATTACTCAAAGGGATTCATTACAATTTAACCTTATATAATCAGAAAAGTCTATCGCGATTTTAGGTTGGGATCTTATTAAGAAAAAATATTTAAAAATATTTAATACTTATTCGGCAGAAAGTGGGGAACGGAGTGTCTTAACACTAGGTTCCCTCTGCCTACCCTGCTGTGTGCGGGATATAGCGTGAAGCTAATTTTTTTTTTAATACTTATATAAGTATTTTTAATATTTTTAAAGTGTTATTCCACACTTAGGAAAGAATAATACTTATTAAGAAAACGTATAAAAAATTTAACGTAGCAGGATGTAAACCCGTGCCTCTTTGGAAACCGCCCAAGTGTTCTAAATAATTAAGCCATACGTTCTCATCGAGCTTATACGTTTGTTACAACTTATTTAGTTAGTTACTTATTTGGCTTAACTTCGTAATCTTAATAGTACTAACACAGTTAAAGAACCTGTTAAAAATAAATAACAAAAATATAATAGGAACAGCAAAAACGGTATAAATTTCGTGGTATCATTTGTTATTGAGAAGTCTTTAAAATGAGAAAAGAGAAACGAGCGGTTTATTAATAGATATATACTAAGCTTCACTAATCTTTAATTTTTTTTTTTACTTTTTACTAGGCTTCACTAATCTTTCATATATAATGAAAGGTCAGTGAAGCCATCTGTAGCCGTCTTTTGAATTATGAATTATTTTAATTTCTTCGCTCGCACCACTTTATTCTTAATATCCCAAAAATCGGGCGAGGCTTGGAAAATTAAGTGAAGTTCCCGCTGGGGAACATACATACAGTGTGAAATAAAAAAAAAAAAATTGTAATAAAAAATAACACGTAAACATATAAACAAACCTTTAAAGCAAAAAATATAGAGTTAAGTAGAACAAAAGCGTTTCACACAATACAATACACTGTGCTCGGTGTAAAACAAAACACCTTAGAAGTGTCACGTATTGACTACGAGCAGGCTCAGGCCGCATTGTTGCTGGTTAGCGCTACTTCTGCGACGCGCTCTACATTCCGCATAATGTTTAGTTCTATTATTCGAGATTTTACTATTTATTTCAACGGAATACGGTGTGAAGCTATAAAAAAAAGATTCATATTTTTCGATTTCGAGATTTCAACATGTGAGACTAAATTATTTCTTTTTTCTCTCTAGTACCATGATAAAGTATGACTTTGAGTTCCACTACTCAACACGCTATATAATATATTTCAAGGATAACATACTAAAATTATTTCGTTGTATTCAAATTAAAATAACATTTAGCCTTAAATAATTCTACGTTCTCCAGACATCCACTACAAGGTGTTGTAATAACAATTTGAGACTATAAAAGAAAATCAACTCGTTATGAAACGTCCGAATAATTTGATGAAAACAACCGCTAGCGTTACAAAAATATTTCCCAATTCCGCAGAGACACCTGTAAAAAGGTGAATTCAAATTCTTTTACCGTGACTTTACGCTTGAAAGTCTAATCTCTTCTCTTCTCTATATATTATAAAATAAGAACGCATTTTTTCTCTGTCTGGCCTTTCTACGTTTTCTTCTTCTAAACCACCCAACGGATTTTGATGCGGTTTTCACCATTATGTAGAGTATTTCTCAGGGAAGGATTATATATGGTTTATTATATGTATATTTTATTGTAATTTGACATAAATATGATAAA
>DWQW01004444.1:0-19826 GCA_018249695.1 Heliconius erato demophoon | reverse complement strand
ACTTTTGAAGCCTGTGCCACAATATTTTTTTTATCATGCTGTATCATGAAACATAGTGTTGAGACAAAACTCTTTAAGACACTTTCATTCCTTACTTTCCACCAAAGTCTCGAGGCGTTCCTTACTTGCTTTAATTCGAATATCTACTTGCCTGCGGCTTTGCCCGCGGCTTTGCCCGCATGGACAAAGGTTTAGTTATGTATGAGGTAACGCTGAGCGTAAGTACATTGGATTACATCGAAACATAAATGTTCTATTGAATTGGGTGATATAGGTATAGATATTGTCTATTTTAACTTTTCAATATAGGTATGGATATTCTCTTTAAAATAAATAAACTCAGCTTCACGCTGTATCGCGCACACAGCAGGGTAGCCAAAGGGAACCTAGTGTTAAGACACTCCGTTCTACACTTTCTGCCGAATTCTGGAGGCATTTCGTGTTGAGTGGCAGAACTCAACGCCGCGCTTAAACTCGACACCAGAGCGAAGAAATGGAAATATAAATTTAAGTAAATATTTCATCTCCACGAGTGGGGATCGAACCAACAACCAGTCGGTTTTACAGTCACACTTCGTGCCCCTGCGCCACGACTGGCCTCAAATAATATTATTATTAGAAAACAAAAATAGTGCAGATTAGTAAATTAATAATTATGTAGGTAAAGCGGGTGAAGCCGTGAGCGAGTCGCTAGTATTAATATAAATTTATTCATATATTAATTTCAGAATCTCAAAGGTTACGACGAACGCTCAGACATATATTCATTAGGTGTTTTAAGTTGTGAATTAGCGAATGGTGCGGTGCCATTTGCAGAAGTACCCAACACACTTATGTTTACTGAGAAAGTGAGAGGCAGTCGCCCTCAATTGTTGGATTGTTCCTCATTTCCCGAACCACTGGACGATGGAGAGATGAAGAGTAAGGTTTTTTTATGACATAATTGATAATTGGAAAACCTTGAAACAAAAAGCTCTAAAAAGTAACCTAATAATTATTTACATAACACTAAAACAATTAAAAAAAAGAATTGGTTAGTCTGTATGTTTATTAAGGTGTAATATTGCAGGTATGTACAACACGGACAGCGGCGTGGGCGACAGCGCCGAGGGCATGTCCCGTCTGCGCGCGGCATACTCTAACAGGAAACTGTCGGACGCCTTCCACCACCTCAGCGATCAGCTGTTGCAACGGTATATATTTACTTGTCACAAGCCCATAAAATGATATATAGTTATAATAGAAGGAAACGGAACCGTAGATATTTCGAAAAATCCGCTCTTAGCTCTTGCTCTCCTAAACTCCCCAAGGAGCTTTATGACAAATCCCATTCTTCTATGTGCAGCAGACTTTGCTGTGCATTGTCATTGTACAGGTAGAAGTTACTATATTCCATCTCTGAACTGTGGACGCCCGTTTTACTCTTACAACTTTGGTGAAGGCATACAGGGAAAAAAAGCAAACTCTGTATGTGGCCTTTTAAAATCTGCAAAAGGGCTTTAACTGTACCTGTGCAGAATAGTGTAATGCCCACCACATACACTGACGAGGCACAGTATATCTGGTGGGCATTACGATCCATGGGGATCTCTGAGACCTATATTGAGATTGTCAGAGATTTGTACCACGACTGCACTTCTATAGTTAGGACTTCTGCTGGCGAACTAAAGACTTCCAGATTACAGGGCTTCACCAGGGCTCGGCTCTTAGTCTGCTCTTATGTAGTATAGTGCTGTGCACTGTCTCGGCTTATATCCAGGGCCAGCTTCCGTGATTGATGCCGATAGCGTAGCACTCATTGACGAGAACCGATTGATGATAGAGCGTTAAGTGAAACTCTGGAAGAGTATGCTTGAGAACGGCGGTCTTCAATTAAACGTGTTAAAGACCGAGCTTATGGCTTGCGGGAGCCTGGACTTGAACACTATCCATATATGTAGGTCCTGAACCAGCCGTTAAGTTGGATAAGTTTAAGTATCTTAAATTCTTTATACACAGGTCCAGAAGCGTCAGTGATAATGTCCAAACCCGGATAAGTACTATACAATGTCCTTCCACATTGTAAAATAGTGTTATTGACCATCAGTGAAGAATAAAATTGAAACCTTAATTTTCACAATAAAGAACATTTAACATTATAATAATAATAACATTAAAATAAACTGTTTACCACTTCAGTGATCCAGAAAAGAGGCCATCTGCAAGTCAACTATTGAATCATCCTTTTTTTAAGCAAATAAGAAAAACTGATTTCTTGCCAAGTCTCATCGGTCGTGTGAAGCCTGTCAAACCTGATCCCGGTAAGTTATTTTTTTTATCTATAGCTTAGCTGAAAATTTCAATACATTGGGCATTGAGCCGGACTCAACGCTGTGTTTTATCGTAGAGCTGGTAAATTAAAATTATTTTAGTGTAATCATTGCCCCGAATCGAAATCGAACCCACAGGTGTCGCGTTAGTAATTGTAGTTAATGATTCTATAATCACTAACTGTAATGGTATATTTATTATCTTATATTACAAAGTAGAAGAGTTCTAAATCAGCTTTACGATGTATCCCGCACACAGCAGGGTAGGCAGAGGGAACCTAGTGTTAAAACACTGTTCCCCACTTTCTACCGAATTCTGGAAGCATTGTGTGTTCAGTGGCAAAACTCAACGCCGCGCTTAACCTCGACACCAGAGCGAAGAAATGGAAATATACATTTAAGTAAATATTTCTTCTCCTCGAGTGGGACTCGAACCAATTGGTTTTACAGTCACACCTCGTGCCGCTGCGCCACGACTGGCCTCAAGTTCAAGTTTTTATTTTTTATTTTTAAGAGTTCTAGTTCTTGACATTTTTGAGAAATATGAGAGTATATATGTGTGGTTGTAAACGCGACGGTTGTGGGTTCGATTCACACTCGAAATAATGAATTATATACTTTCATTTCCACGCTCTGGTAACAAGGCAAAGCACGGCGTGGAATTCCGCCACTCCACACGCAATACCTCGAGAAATAGGCGGTGTGTGGCAAACGGAGTGTCTTAACACTGGGTTTGTTCTACCTATCCTACTATATACGGGATACAGCTAAAAAAGAAAGAAAGATTTTAACATTTGTGTTAATTTTTTTGTATTGTTTGTTATTTTATTGTTTTTTTTTTATTACAGACGATATATCAGCTTTACTACTAGAAGAGAAACTTTCTGAAATGGAAATAGAAAAAAGCACTGAATGGGATTTCTAGTATACACTTTATCTAGCAACATTACGACTATTCATAATCGTAGTGTTATAACACTATCTCACTGTATCATTATCCGACTATCTCACTAGCTGTTCATCAAATGCGAGAATTGAAATGTTTTTTCTTATAACAACGGATCTGTTGTTCAAATGCTAGTTTCAATAAATAAAAATTGTGTAATTAATTGTTTTAGAAATAAAGAAGACTTAACAAAAATATTTAAAAACGATAAAATAAAAACAAACAAAAAGGTACCAATATCTTTAGACATAGGTCCGTAATCTTTTTTCCATTTATTATTTTTTTGTATATACAAAATTTTAAATATTATTCTATAACTAAGGGTTACTAATGCCTAAACGATTTTTTTTTAATTTTGCGTTTTTTGCTGTACATGTAAATTTTATGGAATACATAATATAGCATATTTGATAGGACCGTTTACGAAGTATATTTTAAAATAATCATAAAAAAGTTAATAACCGTAATTTCAATAGTAATTTGCATGTTAAAAAACGTTTCTTGCTTAAAAAAATAACAGAAGAAACACAACATCATGCATAAATATGTCAGTTACATAGTATTATTTATAATCAATTTAAAAATTTTCAAGTTATTATAACAAAAGTGGTATAATTTAAATTTGGTAAATCTACATTAACAATCAGCGCTCGCTAGGCTTTAAATTAATTGTAATTTAAATATCTGCATTAATTTAAAAATCGTCGTATTCAATAGAGAAATGTTTAGTTATATCATATCTATAGGGACGGTAGGTATTCGCGCGCAGTATACGCAGTTTTTCAGATCCTGCGGAACCACAACCTCCTTTACCTTCAAGTGAAAGTCATATTAAATAGATTAAGCCCGGACAACAGCGGAAAAACATTTTGCTTTTTTTATTAAATTTGTTTATTTGTGTCTTAGTATGGTGTACATAACTATATGCACTTTAAAAACCACAGTTATTTAGAAATCACAATCAGACACTTCAATTCTATTTATATAGATACAATATATTTATTTGTATGTACCGTAACGCAGGAGCACATCACCTGACTGTAAACACGAGTTGTGCTTTCGATCTCAACAAAATAAATTATTTTCATTTCCTCGCTCCGGTAACAAAACATAACAAGGTGTTAAGTTCCGTCAAGTTACATTATATTAGGCGATGCATAGGAACTCATGGCTCAAGTACAAAAACTTAGACAACTTTTCTTCTCTTCTTAAAAAAAACTTTTTTTGGTAACATCTAGAAATTTGATAAATATTAATAGAAACAACCTTACAATATCTGGTAGTAATAGATACATATATCAAATAATTAATGGATAACAAAATATTTTTAAATCATATGCCGCTGGACGGAATACAACATGTTATGTTACAATAATATTCAAGTATAGCAATAAATTAAACGTATAATCAATAGTAATTAAATAATATAATGAGTGACTGACTGAAATTTGACTTTAAAATCGTTCTCTTAGTCGTAACTTAGAACCAAAAACAAAATACGACTAATCAGTGCCTTTTTTTAAACTTTTTTTTAACCAAAATGTAGGCCACATTTTTTTAAATCAAGATAAGCACAAAATGTTCAGGCAGTCACTTATAATATTTAAGTATGGTTATTATGGTGCTACCTCGAGGTGAGTGGAAAATGTATAAATTCCTTATATATACAAATATACATCGGTTTTAATAATATTCATAAAAACAATTAAAATATTAAATATAGCTAATATTAACGAGTGTGAGAGAGACAAAACGATGTGAACTTAACAATCACGTTCTAAGAAAATTCAGAAATATTTCGTGAAATAGACGGTCCATGCCTAGATTCGAGTCTCCGCCGTCGACATCCTCGTAAGCAGCCACGTAGTGCTGGCACTTTCTCAGGGGCAGAGACCTCTTCCCTACCGAATCGGTGTCGCTGTTAATGCCAATAGGGCAACGTATTAAGGCGGAAACTGTCGTGACGGTAAGTGTGCAGATTTTCGTGTCGTGGCGTGCTATGATATTATTTCTGAACAGTACTTAACGAACCTTTGCAGCATTAAAACAATCATAATGTTTTCTAGTAATTTTGATGAAGATCTTCAATTTATCTTAGCAATGAAACTTCTAGAGGGCAAACAAAAGAAAAGAAAATACTGAACAGGAGAAATAATCCTTGTACTCTTTACACTTTGAGTTATATATAGCTTTTCGTTGGCGTATAAGTTCAATAAGATCCTAAGTAATTTTTCTGAAAATGTGATAAATTAAAAAATGTCCGCTAGGTGCTCCCGTCACAAGCCACGCCATAAGCCACGACACGACACGACACGACATGCAAATATGTCCCTAACCATACTAAATGTATGAAACCGATTAGCTTCTAGTAGTGTGTCGCGACACGCCACGACACGTAAATATTTTTCTATCCTTATCCTCAAACTCTAAAAGTAAAAACAGAAATAATATGAAATAAACCTACTTAATTAAACATAATATTGTAACAGCTATGTTTTCTAACATTTCTCGTTTAAACGTTATAAAAACCAAATAGTGATCAAATATATTTTACTGAAATCAAACCAAAGTGTATGAATGAAAACGAAATGAGACAAAACGTCTTTCTGACAGTATCCTTATAACAATATTAATAAATGAAAATTGTATTCAAACTATATAAGCACTGAAATATATGTTTCAAGCCATCGTTTGCTTCAATTGATAATTTTTTATGTGTGTTTAAATACTGTGCACCTACAAGTTTATTATTGTTTGTGTGTATTCTAATATTTCAAATAAGTATGTTTTTTTTTATGTTTATTTAGAGTGATTTAATAGAAGGTGAAGAGTGATGATAGGTGATTTTGTACTAAAATATCTCATTCAATTTTGTTTCACCATTCAAAAGCTTACTATGTCATATTATTTTTAGTAAAAAATATAGGATTTTTTTAATTAAAATAAAGCAAAGTACTCTTTAATATGGTTAAAGCGATTAGTTAGACACGATCAATATTATTGTGCAAATATATTGCACAATATGTATATTACCTCTCACTCTTGAGTCCACCGTGACAGCGTCATAATTGTATGTACACACTTGGGGAAATATATCATATAATTATATTTAAAACATTATTATTTCTCCGTTCCTCTAAGTTTATAGCAGTAAAATAGTGGCGTTAAATTCCCCGCTTAACAAATTGGACTATCCCAATACGCCCTCTCTGCTAGCATGATAAAATGTTTGTTATTTTATTGCACAATCTCTTTTGAGCAATAATATTGAGCGTGTATTGGCCTTTTAATGGATAGTAGATGTAAACTAATATTTGTAACTGTGTAACTTTAGAACGATGACTTGTTAACAAATTGTGATGATTAAAATTATTGTTGGTAAATTTGTTTTTTATTTAGACCGTCCTACCTACCTAAAAATCAAAATTAAATCAGCTTCACGCTGTATCCCGCACACAGCAGGGTAGGCAGGGGGAACCTAGTGTTAATACACTCCGATCTCTACTTTCTGCCGAATTGTGGAGGCATTGCGTGTTGAGTGGCAGAACTCAACGCCGCGTTTAACCTTGACACCAGAGCGAAAAAATGGAAATATAAATTTAAGTAAATATTTTAACTCCTCGAGTGGGGATCGAACCCACAACCAGTCGGTTTTACAGTCACACTTCGTGCCGCTGCGCTACGACTGGCCTACCTACCTAGTATAGATTTATTAAGATTCACTTCTATGGAAATATTAATTTAATGATAATTATATATTTTTTATATTTCTTTGCTTTTCTGTTAGTGTAGGTAGAGGAAGCCTACGTTTTCTAATATAATCATGTACATATTTAATAAAAATATTTTTTTTCACAAGTATACTACAAATATAACATTTGATTGACAATAGTAATACAAAAACCGTATCTCATAGAGTAACTTTATTACATACAACATTTGTTGTCCCTCTTGTTTTCATATAAAATTTACATAAAAAAAGTATATCTATATCCAATTTGTTAATAATTCTGTTTAATATAATCAAATATAGCATTCAGCCATATAGCGACACCGCGCGCGCCCGCGTCCTCCTTTTGCAGGTATTCACTGGACACATAAGAAGCGCGTCCCACACTGACAAAAGAGAAATATATATTAATTAATTTTGATGGAAATGTAATACAAAATAAAGTAATAATTATGTTTTAGATTTCCTATAAAAAGACAAGGCAGTACGCGAGGCAACTTAGAAATCGGGCGGTTTGATATTATACTTGTGTCAACTGTAAAAATATTTTTTTAAAATAGCCAAGTCCAATCTTAAAAATGTATGAGGTATTAGTAAATAAATGAGTTGCGCAAAGAAGATATATTAAAAGTTTTTAGCGCATTTTTTATCTTAAAAGCAATGTTAAAAATAATGGTTAAGAATGACTGCCCTAAACTATTCTACCTATAAACATTCTTACTTAAATAATAATATACTTTAATATATGTATTTACACTTACTTAGCCGTCATATTTGCGGTAGCTTGAGCTCCTTTTTCGGCAGCCACGTCGGCTTTTGTTAGTAAAGTCTTAAGATCATCGTTTAAGTTCTTTTCAAATACAATCGAAGAAGCGTGTAATGTGTCTAACTGAAAATATAAAAAAAAAAATTTGTAGTGTAAAAGTAATAATATAAGGTTTAAAACAAAGTTTAAAAATATGAGAATGAAGTGTAAAATGTTTAATTTGGTATGAATAATTCGAAGTGTGATGTGAAATGTCGACACATTTTTATTTAAAAAAAGCTATAAACGCCGTGATGCCGTTGAAAAATATTTCACGTGCCATATACACAATGGTTGTGGGATCATTTTCCCGCTAAATGTGAGAGGCGATAAAAACTAAAATATAAATAATGTAATTAGATATAATATATAAATAAATACAATGTAGTACACATGAGGTGGAAGACGCAGCTACAAATAACTACGTGGAATGTAAGAGAAGGGATGGAAGAAAAGATTAATGAATTATTAGATGTAATGGATGAAAGAGATTTGGATGTTATTTGGCAAGGCTGGCATGTTATTTGGCAAGGATGGCAATGACACGACCGATTTACCGGGCAGTCGGGTCACTTTCTGGGCTGGCGAACCAGAGAGCGGGTGGCTGTCACGGTATAGGTGTGTTATTGTCCTTTCGATTGGTTAGTGCAGCGGTTGAATACAAGGCGATCAACCCGAAACTGCTTTGGGTTCGCTTCAAGCTGGGGATAACAAGAGTATTCTTGCTGGCTTGGTTACCCTTCGAAAACACAGTATCAAAGATACCGGAGGAAGGTCACATAAAAAGCATGAAAACCCGCCGAAGGACATATATGAAGAGGTTGATGACGAGTGGAGATGATGAGTGGACGAGGCTAAAGAAATATGCAGAGACCGTAGCGTTTGGCGCTCCGTTCACTCGGACTACCACGCTAGGGATACACGGTGAAGCTAGATTAGATTATGTAGTACACAAAATATAAATTTCAAGTATACATAAATTTGAACTCCATACCATCGTCCTGTCGCCGGGCTCCGCTCCTCCATACTTAGTGATAGCGGCCATCGCGCTTTGCCACGCGTTCAGCCATGCCTTTCTGTCGTTGATTTTTTCGCTAAATAACAAAAAAATATTAAAATGTTGAAAATGTAATCCAAAGAATCATAATTTGAAATTATTCATAAATATATTAGATTGTGTATATTTTTAACTAACTATTTATACACGTAATATTCAGTGGGTGTAGTTCATAATATTCAATTTATTTATATATTTTTTATTATAAAATTTTGCCAATAACAAAAGCTTTCGGGACACTATGTATTCACTGGCGGAGCTTAACGTCGCGCTTTACATATCTGGGCGGGCAAATGAAAATATTTAAAATATTACTCCTTTCCCGAGTGCAAATTGAACTCAAAAAATCATTTTAACAGTCAGATACTGTCTCCACTGACATAACTAAATTACAGATTCGATTCTCAGTTAAGTTAAAATTAACTCAAAAAAATGTGAATCTTTTTAACATTTTTAAAGTATAATAAACAAAATATACTAGAAAACATACGAGCGTATAAGAACCCGCGCCTCTTGTTCCCGCCCAAGCGCTCTGACCATTAAGCCACACGTTCTTATCAAGCTACGCCAAAATTCTTATAATATTATTATTTGTTGGCATCTCGATGGCATGTAAAATATCTCCCTACAGAGATGCTAAAAACATAAATAAAATAAAACGTAGTAGTTACTTGGCCATAGCCTGCGAGGCGGCGGCTAGACCCAAACTGTAAATACCGCCCGAAGTGCCTCCCATGTCCGCTTCAGCTATTTCTGATAACTCCCATAACACGTTTGAAGGGTATTGTAGTGAGGATTTGCTTAAATACGTGAGGATTGCTGAAAGAAACAAATAATAACTTAAGGGGCCGAGTACAAGCGTGGGTCTGTAAACGCGACGGTTGTGAGTTCGATTCCCACTCGGGGAGTCAAATATTCAATATTTTTATTTTCTAGTTTGGTAACGAAGCAAAGGGTAGTGTTCAGTCTCGTCTCTGAAAATGATTTCAGCGGAAAGTGGGAAATGAAAATGTCTTAATGGAAACGGAGTGGCTTAATACTAGGTTGCCTCTGCCTACCCTGCTACGTGCGCAATACAGCGTAAAGGTAAAAAACCTAAAATATAAAAAAAATAACATAAAATGTACTTTTGTAATCAATTATCTATAAAACTCAAACCGCGGTAACAAACATAATATATTGCCCCAAGTGGGAATCGAGTTCTCGACCGTCGCGTTTACATTCAGACGCTGCGCCAATACGCCACGGCGACCACCAAGTCTATATGATCATGCATACAAAACTAATTTAACATTAAAAAAACATAATAAACGAGCTATTTTCCTTACAATTGCCAAAATTCTTAATGGTAATCCCACAATCTCCGTCCCCGCATCCTGAATCCAATTCATTCAGTAGACGTTCCTTAGATCTTACTTGTAAAGCTGCTGACTTTAGACAATTTGATAGCAAGTCTTGCTCCGATTTATTTAATGAAGGCCCTGATGGTAGCTGGAATGTATCGAAAATGATATTAAAACGTACAATAATATTAAAGAACATAAGAATAAACGTCTCCGTTATGGTGCAGTGGACAATATTTGTAATAAATACTTAATAAAATATTGCGGCGTTGAGTTCCGCCACTCAACACACAATGCTTCGAGCGGATAGTGGGAAACCAAATGTCTAGAAAAGAGAGCGCTAGGTTCCCTGTTGTTGCTATTTGCGGGATATTACGTGAAGCTGAAAAAATATATGAAACAATACCAACGTACAATGCTATGGGGTACAAAATTGACGTTTGTGAACGCAATGATTGTGAATTCGACTCTGATTTGTAGGAATATTTATAATTGAAATTATTTCCACTTCTCCGGTTATATTAGATACAATTTAAGTAAGTACTTAAAATTCACGATTTTTTTTAATTTTCATTATTTTAATTTCGGGTCGGAGATTTTTAATAAAATAAACATAGCTGAATTTAAATTCTTAGTTGCCAGACCAATAAAAATAAATTAAATATTTCCTGAAATAAAGAAGTAATTGGCACCAAAACACTTGAGAGCTGTAGTTTATTCAACTGTATTATTTACAATCAGACTTACCTTCTTCTCATCGCTCTGCAACAACGCATCGTCATGTTCATCATCAACATCATCACCATCACCATCATCTCTCACCGACATGGCACTGCCCGTCCACGCGACAGCATCCGTAGGTTCGTCTAACAATTCGAGCCAGGTATCGCCATTTTGTTTATTTAAATGTAACAAACTTATTTGAAAACCGTGCATTTCTAAGGACGTTTTTAAATGACCGGAGTATAAGCGCTCCATTTTTATTTGTTTTTTATCTGTAAAAACCACACTTTAAAGTATTAAATGTTTAAAAATAGTATCGTACCTATTGTTAAGTATTTAGATTTTTTTAACGTGGCAAAATTTGAATTTATAGCTAATTTACTTAGTCGTTTGTACGTCTCAACGCCACAATAATGTAAATCAATTATTAATACTTTTTTTAGAAATAATAATTCCTTAACAAATAATAAATGAAAATACAGTGTGAAAGTAAAGTTATTGCTTGAAAGTATTGCTTATTTATGGCACATCATTTACACCAGCTTGAAATACTAGAACTACTGTTTACAACTTTAAAGTATTAGTAGGTATTATACTATTATAGTATTATACAGTTTTATACTAGCTTTATTTTTTTTACTTTAATGACGTCACTTGTTGCTAGCATACACCTATTAAACACAATTTATTTTATAAATTATTAATAGAAATTAATTAATAGTAATTAACCAAACACTAAGTTCTCTGTCTACCCCTATAAAGGATACACTATGAAAATAAAAAAAAGATATAAAAAATCTGTCTAATTAACTATAAATATATACATACCTAAATATTCTTTAACTTCTCCAGCAATAATATTCATTTCCAATAGAGAGGTTCCACCTAAGTTATTGATCATGGCCGCAACTCGGTTGCCCGATTTTAGATTCAGATGTTCTACTATCTGTAAAGGTGACACAATGTTTTTTCTAAATGGTTGTGAGATTCATTTTGTTCAATTTTTAAAAAATATAGCCAGAATTGTTTAAAACAACTATCACATACAAATTAAGTATTATATTTTTAATTAAACAAATTTTACGACTTGATATAGGTACTTTACTTTGTAAGTTTGTATACAGGATGGAAGTGTCAGCAGTCCTTTTACGGGGACAGCATATCGGGTAAAATATTTTAAACCTAAACCTAAAAAAATAATCAAGATACCTCAACAGTTTAGACGTAGGATTTTTTTTCATTTCATGATGTTTATCCATACCTGTATTTCGTGTGACGCAGTTACGCATAGATAGATACTATTAACGTAAACACATACTAGTACAAAAATACTATTAAAGGTTAAGCAACTTTGAACTTTGCTGCCAATACCTATGACTCGATTTCGGAATGAGGCGTATGCGGCGGTTTCCCTTTGATAGATTTATAGTGTTGCGTCGTTTTTGACAAATGGCATTTTATATTACAACAATAATTTTATTATTTATTTTGTTTTTCATTTTTGGGAAAAAAAATGTATTAGGCTTTTATAGAGTAGTTAAAACTGTGGTTTCATTTAAAGTGGTGCTGACACTTCCACCCTGTATAGCGAATCTAGTAAATTATTCTATTAAAATAATATTCAAAATAGCTACACAATGTACCATGATTTATTATTATTTCACTACAGACAACTTGTCCTAATTTTTTATTCATAATATATTACTTAACGTAAAAAATAGCTACTTACAAATTTATAATAACTAAAGACAAAAGAATGTCCCTCTCTTTGAAGTAATATATAGTATAAAAAAGAAGCAATAGGTAGATAGGTACATATATAGATTTCTTAATGTAGACTATTCTTATAAAAATTAGACTTATTTTTTTTGTGTAAATTGTTAGTCGATTCCAGGAGGCGCCGGTTCGAGTTCCGCTACGTTCAAATTTTTATACGTTTTCTAAATAAGTACTAGATTTACCTTATCAAGTAACATAGTAACAGTTTCCTTCGCCGTGGCCAATTTTAATTTCTGTATGCCCGCCTCCCCGTGCACGCCCATGCCCAGCTCCATCTTGTCCGGGTCCGTCTCGAATAACGGCGGCTGACCTTTTTATAAAAGATCGCAAATAAAAAAAATACAACCGACTATCTTTGAACAAAAATGTAAAGTGTGAAATAATATTGAAAACATAATATAGGTTTTATTTTTAATTAAGACTTTCAGCAGGTTAATGTGGCATTCTATTCTTTTTTGCTATTTACTA
Source organism: Heliconius erato demophoon (assembly GCA_018249695.1). Taxonomy (NCBI): domain Eukaryota; kingdom Metazoa; phylum Arthropoda; class Insecta; order Lepidoptera; family Nymphalidae; genus Heliconius; species Heliconius erato. The sequence goes on along the minus strand of DWQW01004444.1, from coordinate 6,666 downwards.
ACTTTGATATTTTTATGATTTGTATAGAGGAAAAAAAATATTATTTTTCACTCATTTTAAATTTTTTATATTTCTAACCAGACGTAACCCCACATTTACAGTGAAAAGAACAAATTATTCTATCTGGATGGATGGATTTGCACTCGTAAACACTGTTACACATCATTCATCATCAATCTTTTAACTTAGTCGTTAAATGATATTTAATATTACCTGGTAAAGAGCAAGCACTCAAGCATACTCCGAGTGTAGCCATGTTTTTGTTAACCTCCGCCGCCGTGTCTCTTATGAAATATAAATCTTTTCCTTTTGCAGACATGGCGCCACACATCTATGAAAGTAATGCAAGCATATTTAAATATTTTATTATATTAACATAAGCTTTTATTGGCCGCTTCGTATCCTATTAAATCTTTATTTAAATTTATCTTTATAAATATCTTTATTTAATAATAAGACAGAAGAAAACTCGTCATTAAATCAGTTTGTACAAATTATAAGTAGTAATGATTTTCAATACAATTATTTTTAAGTTTCACACTGTATCACGCACAGAGCATGGTAGGCAAAGGGAACCCAATGTTAAAATACTCCATTCCTCCCTTTTCGCCAAATTTTGGAGGCAACGCCGCACTTTGCCACTACACCAGAGCGAAGAAATGGAAATATAAATTTTAATAAATATTTAATTTCTTTGAATGAGGATCGAACTCACAACCAGTTGCGTTTACCATCATATTTTATGCCCACGGCTGGTCTTAATACTAATTCAAAATATATTTTTTCGATTCAATTAATTAAAATTAATTCTTTCAAAAAGCTTACCTTATAAAGAAACACTTCTCCACACATGCTCCTGCCGCCGGTTTTGTTGTGACTCGACGCGACGTCCTCGCCTACTATGAATCCTTCTACCTATAATATTATAAATAATAATAAAATGAAGTGCAAAAATACATCTTCTTTATATTATTCAAAAAAGAATCTTTTTTGAAGGCCGTCATGGCGCTACGGAACACCATCTAACTGTAAACACGACTGTTGTGAGTTCGATTTCGCTATCGTTTTGCCTCAACATCAGAATGAAAAAGTGAAAACATTAAATATTTGTCCCTCTGCGTCTAAATAATTGTATTGTGGCGATAGTTCTCTACACAGTTTATTTTTCTGTATTTCTATTATACGTTGTTTTAATAATTAACTAATTATTAAACATAATTATAAATGTGCGAGCGAATACCAGCTGAGCGCCCCTTACAAGGAGTACTCCTGTCACCGCACCGACCGCCGTCGGGAGCTCACACGCTGCGCTAATACAGTGTCTTTCTCACTACTCGCGAGAACTTCACGCTTAATTTTGTTATTTTTGAGCTTTCGCTTCTAATTTCTATTGTAATCCGTCCTTAATTTTAGCTTCTATGCTTTCTTACTGTGTGCTAACTTTACTTCGTGTTCTTTCCTTTTATATTATATTTTTCTTTAAAACTACACGTTTTATATTATTTATTGCCTTTGTCTTGTCTTAGTGTACAGTAGCTTTTCAATTCAATGTAATATATGCATACACATTTCCCCGATAGAAGATCGAAACCACGACCATCATACGCCATTTTTAAAATTTTGTAAGTGTTATTATCCACTTAGGAAAAAAATCTTATACCATGTACAGATTTTGAAGTTTTTTTAGCTTCACGCTCTATCCCTAACATGGTAGCCAGAGAGAATAGAGTGCTTAGCGCTACGGTCTCTGCATATCTTTTTCGCCTCGTCCACTGTCATCAACTGGTACGTACATACGCTCCGGGATGTCTTCATACTCTGTACGTGACCTTTCTCCAGTATCATCGAATATTTTCGAAGGGTATCCGAAGTCTCCTCCTTCCTCTCTAATCACTCTTCCTTTATAAATCTTTATTATCTCATCTTCGTAATTAGAACATTCACGAGTTAATATGTTATTAGAGATTATTAAAATCCATTATTTTAGCAATTTAATTAATCAACAAACCTTGATACCAGCAATTTTAGCTTTCTCAAAAGCTTTTCCAAAGTTCAGTCTGTCCCCTGTATAATTGCCAAGCAGCACTAGAACGCCACCTGCAATTTTTTATATAAATGTTAAAATTTTTATGAAATGGTTACTTTACCACAATGGTTTCCAACCAGTGGCCCGCAACGTCCGCAAATGATATTACATTTAGCGGGCAGTGAGCCATTGTTCGGTACAGTGTGTGAGAAAAGCGTGGGTGGTGGACCCGACAGCTCGGTGAAGACGGTACAACGTCGCCTATAGTTGAACTGTTTCCTCAGTCAAACATAAATTATAATTACGTTCTATAAAATATATAATCTATTAAAATACTTTTTAAATATGTTCACTCACAATTTTTTTAAATACTTTCTCAGAAATCACTTTAATACAAAATTACAGAACATTATGTCTTTTTTGGTAAGTAAGTTCCTATTGAGCTTTTAATCAAAGTTTCAGTTTGATTGTTACAGTTTATTTTTATTATACCTACATCCACTATGTAAGAAGAATTATATAAAAATGCTCTTTGATCAAGAAAAGATTGGGAACCTTGAGAATAGTACTTGACTGTTTATACTACACACTGTATATTATCTCTATGTCAGGAGAAATATATATTTATTTACTTATACGTTACCATACGTTCAAGAACGTATGGTTTAGTAGTCAGACCGCCTGGTCAGTTTCCAGGAGGCGCGGGTTCCAGTCCCGCTACGTTCAAATTTTTATACGTTTTCTAAATAAGTATTTTTCTTTCTTTCTTAAGTGTGGATTAACACTTTATAAATGTTAAAATTATATATTTATTTATTATTCTATCTTGCTTAAATATGAAAAACCAACGCCTTTTCTTAATGTTAATGCAAAAATATAGTAATAGCATTGAAATGTCACTTGACCATTCCTATCTGTATTAACACCTTTTTTAGACAACATGTAAAAAATTTTACATAGCGGGATTTGAACCCGCGCGTCTCGGAAACCGTTCAAGCACTTTGACCACTAAGCCGTAACAAGTGTATATGAATTTCAACGTAGCTTTATAAGAGCGTATGTACGTCTTAGTGGTCAGAGCGCTCCGACGGTAAACAAGAGGCGGGTTCAAATCCCATAAAAAAATTTATTCGTGTGCTAAAACGGCATTTTTCTTTTCTAAGTGTGGAATAATAACGCTAAAGATACAATTTATATTACTGAATATTAGACAGGACCAAAAAATATTATATTAGAAATTTGAACGTACAAATTTTGAACAAACTCAATATAAAATCCCCATTACCTACCAGAATTATATTTGTAAAGTTGAGCTATCGCATACAACACATTCCCGGTAGGGGGCGACGCGAACACCCCGCCCGCCACCGCGCCGTCCAGCATGCCGGAGCCTATGAGACCTGTTAACATGCAAACATAGTTAGCTATTTGTTTTTTATTTTTTCCCTGTTCTGGTAGATAAAGTACGGTATTGAGTTCCGCCACTCAACACGCTGCAATGACTTGAAAATTGAGCGGTGCCAGGGTGATTGAGTGTCTTATCTCTAGGTTACCTTTTCCTATGCGGAAAAATCAGTTTTTTCTATTTATATAGCGGACGGGTAATTTAACAGTAAAAGTAGTGCAGCATTTGGTTTCGAATATAGTGTCCAATCCTTAATTGAAGATTTTTTAAATAATGATTAATATTATTATTCCCAAGCACAAGCGAAAGACCGTAAACGCGACGGTTGAGGGTTCAATTTCCTCTCGGGGAATGAAATATCTAATATTTTCTTTTCTTCGCCTTGGTAACAAGCAATGTCTCGAAAACTGGGCAGAAAGTGAGGAACGACAGTGTCTTCAACACAAAAAAACTCAAACCCAGTCTGTTTAATGTGTCTAAAACACGTGATTTCTATTAAAAGACGTAAAATAGAGTACGGAGTACCTATCTACTGCTACGACTGTTAGCAAACATAAAATCTAAATTAATATCTTTAGAAATGCTTATGTTTAACTTAAGCGTCAAGTTATTATTAAAGCATAAATGTAACGTATATTTTATAGAACATAAAATAAAAAAAATCAGTAAGAAAAAACAAACCCGCTGTAAACGGTTCGTGCCCAGAACCCCCACCACCAAGAATGGCCACACGTCCGGAGTCATTCTGTAAGTAAAATTTATTATTATCACGAATAGAAATATAAGATGCTGTCATGGCACAGGGGTACAAAGATGAGACTGTTACGTGACAGTTGTGGGTTTGATCCAGCGTTACCAGACGCCCCGATTTTGGCGGGACGTCCCGATCTTTAGACCAAAAATTGAATGTCCCAATCGGGACGGGCATTGTCCCGCTTTTCACGGATTATTTCACGTACTCACGTACATGTATTTCACGTACACGTGGTACGGGCTTTACAGCTGAAAAAAAATGAAATACAATAATAATACAATAGTGCTTTAAAAGTAAAAAAAAATGTTTCAATTAATCAAAGAATTAGTCCTTAAAGTGCAGCGCTTAGATCCGTCACCTATCCCTAGAGATACATATCACTATACCACCACCACTAATGTGGAGAGAATACTCTCTGCGCTCTATCTAATGTCTCCTTTGGGATTTGGCATGCAATAAAATGCCTTTGCTTTATTGATTAATATTGTCTCCATTCTATGTAACATTATCGAACTAAATTTTACAACTGATATGCCTTTAAGCCCATCGTTTGTAATATACCTAATCATAAAATTACCGCCGTGACCGTAGACGCGACAGTTGTGAGTTCGATTCCCAGCCGGGAAATTTATTGAATGATTTTAATATTTTCATTTCCGCACGCAGGTAACGTAACAAAACACGACATGAAGTTGCGCCACTGAACATAAAATATCTCGAAAATTCGGCGGTGCATTGAGAACGGATTTTGCTATATGCGGGATACACTATAAAGATAAAAAAAATTATAGAATGAAACAGAGCTCACCTTTCTCCTATAAGTAATAACACGATGTTTAGGATATAATTGCAGTTTTGGGTACAGAGCGACTATTCCCCGCAGGTTATCGTCGACACATGATTCTGGCGTATTGATTATCTTTTTTGTTATTTTACGAGACATTTTTTTTCTTTTTACCTAAAATAACACGGACGTTAGCAAAACATCGTATGCAATAATTTTAAAAAATAAGCTTTATTATTACCTACCACTCAACACCTATTTCCTCCATAATTCGACGCACAGTGAAGAACAGAAGTGTCTAAATTAAAACGAAATATCTAACACTAGGTTACCAGGTTTCCTCTGCCTACCCTTATACATACATACAGCCTACAGCTATATTATTAGTAGATATTTTTTGGTAGTACTTACTGCTTGTGCTATCGCTAAAATACTTTAAACTTTTTTTACAATTGCACACTTGTGCCGCTGCGCTACGACTGGCCACACTTTGATTTAAACACTAATTTAATATTTTTAGTTAAAAAAGTAAACACGACTGCAAAGCCTATCTTGTTTCGCTATAAAGAACCATTCTTATCATATTATACAACCACTAATATTATCTCGAGCTCGAGTTTATGACCTTCTATAGATTACAATTTTTATCTCAATGTAAAAAGCCGGTTTGGTATAAACAAATTTTGATTAAAAATAGTATTGTCATTATTTAAAAAAAAAGGAACAAATAATGATTTGATAAAAATGTTTATCATCAACAGAAAATCTTTATTTGACAGTGTAAAGCTTTGAAAAATTATTTACAATTTAGTTCCCCACATTCCAATCAATTGGTGACCACCTTACCATGACAGGTAAAAGGAAATATTTTAAACATTTTATGATTTTACCCAGACTGAGATTTGAACCTACCATTACCTCGGTTCAGCCAGGACTTTTAAATTATATTGACCACATTAACTTTTCTTTGTATGCTTTGTATTACTTACACAATGTATTTTATATACTAAAGTTTGGATTTAATTTTTTTTAGGTTTTTCACGTCAACAAATAAGGTTACATATTTTATAATTATATCTTGGATTATTTAATGCAAAAACAAAAAATATACATTTTGTTAATTTTATTTCAATATATAGATATGATTCAAATTATGTTTAAAAAATATTTATATTTAAATACATTTAAAAAAATAGAAAAGTTTTGTTAGTGGAACTTACCTTTAAATATTTTAATAAAAAGATAATAAATATTAATGTTGGTAAGCAAAGTGCGTAGCAACGCACTATTTAGCAAAAATACACTAAAACCATTAATTAATTCTTAATCTTACAAATATAAATGTAATTTTCAATAAGTCCTAAAAACAAAAATACACTCGAGTATTACGAAAGACGATGTTACTAATGTCTAACTCTAATGTACTAACACTAATAGCCTTTTAAACACAAAAGATTACAAAAACAAACGTTTGTTATATAAAAAAACATCTTAAATATAGAGTGATAATGTTCAAAATCGTAAAAAATCATCCAGCAACATTAAAAAAATCAGGAAATAGAACTCAACTAATTTAAATTACAGTAAAGTATTACTCATATACATGATTTAAAGTGACCAATATATTTAGTCGTACTATAAACAATAGAGCCAACTTTATTATTATCTACGATTCTAATCAAAGTAGATATTTGAAT
>DWQW01004443.1:0-19834 GCA_018249695.1 Heliconius erato demophoon | reverse complement strand
AACACGCAATGCCTCCAGAATTCGGCAGAAAGTGGGGAACGGAGTGTCTTAACACTAGGTTCCCTCTGCCTACCCTGCTGTGTGCGGGATATAGCGTGAAGCTAATTTAATTTAATTTAATTTTTTTTTATTATTATATTTATTATTCAAGTTATAAGCCTAGTTGCGTATTAACAGGCGCCAGTTGCCTACTTCCATAACGCTGGATTCAAATATTATTTAATCATAATAATGTTTTACTATACTATTACCTATTTATAATAGAGAGGCCGTCGTCGAGGCGAGGAGAAATACAAGCATGCGATTGTAAACATCACGGTTGTGGATTCGATTCCCACTCGAGGAATTGAAATATTTAATATATTTATTTTCTCGCTTTGATAGCTTTTGCTTTAATTTCACGGCTTTATCTCGCATAAAGCAAGAATTATAGAGAAAATTAACTTATTTTCCATCCGGTTTTTGATATATTGTGTGTTGATTGGCTTAACCCAACATCAAGCCATTTGTCTTGTTAGTCTAGATAAATTCAGTATATTTTATGCTAAAAATTTTTGCTTTTGCACTTTTGTATGTTTTGCTTCAAATGTGTTAATATGACTTCATATAGATACATAGACGCTATCTGTGTGAAGATATGCAAGTTAAATGGAGAATGATTTAAATAATATTATTTATAGAAATATCCCCCTGGTATGATATATTATATCTATAGCCATCGTGTTCGGTCAAGCAGATCTTAATTACCTTGATCACATATCTGTTATTCCAGTGTAAAATCTTAGCAAACGTTTCTTTTCATTTTTTTAGCCTCACGCTGTCTCTCGCACATATGAGTGTAGGCAGAGGGAACCTGGGGGCCTAGTTTTAAGACACTCCATTACACTCCATTATTTAATTTTCACTGAATTCTGGAATTTTCACCGCATTGCGTAGTGAGTCGCGGAAGTCAATGCTGCGATTGTTCTCATTACCAAAGCAAGGAAATGAAAATATTAAATATTTCATTTTGTCGAGCGAGTATCGAACCCACAACCTATCCCGTTTCCAGTCACACACTTGTACGCCTGCACGACAATTAGAAAAATGTTACATATGTAGAATGTTTGTTACAGAGTTAAACGCAACCAGAGCAACAGAAATCACGTCGGACAAGCAAGAGGATGTACTCTATCAGAAAGACGTATCGTTCTCGGCTGAACTAGAAATAGCACCGTCCAATAGACTTAGTAAATCTAATGTAAGCGAAACACATATCGATGATAACAAACGTAAGTCACCGACACTGCCAACACCTGTAGATAACTATAACGGCGATAGTAACGTAAATTATACATTTACGGGAGAGAGATCCAAGGAATTAGATGGATTGAAAAGTCTCATAGAGGACGGAGTTAGCAAAATTGATCTGAATATAATAACTGATGATGAAGAGAAGGAGGCATTGTTTGAAGCAAGCAAAGAGAGGCCTACGACGCTTGGACCTAGCTTGGAACAAAAAGTAAGTTTTATTAATATTAGATTTTTTTTTACTCCACACTATTTTCCGAATATAATTAGTAATAATCCTGAGAATCTAATGTTAAGACACTCCGTTCTTAGCGTTAAGACTCTTTCGTATTCCCCTTTCCACCAAATTTTGAAGACACATTTCGTGTTGATCTTAACGCCGCTTCATTATATATATATACAATATTTCATTACCAAGAGTGGGAATCAAACCCACGATCTCAGTCGCTATTCGGACGTTTGCGCCTACACCACGATTGACCTCTTAAGAAACTGTCACGAACAAATTTCTGTAAAATTATATTTTAAACGTACATATTAATAATATAATCAATTACATTTCAAACTAAACAGCCGATAATGAATATATACAGGTACAGTGAGAAGCAGACACTCCGTAATATGAATTAATGTAGACCGCATTGCGCCGACGTATTTATTGTGGTTTCCGTCCACTGTAGAACAATAGTTAGGTATTATATATTATACTTCGCACTTCAAAGTGACTACGATATTGTAGGCTATTTACAAATTGTATCGTTATATAGATAATTTCATACATTTTCACAATTTTTGGTAATAAATACGTAATTAACTACATGCAGCTACGGAGGCCGTCGTGGCGTAGCGGCTGTGTCTTATTGTAATTGCGACGGTTGTCTGTTCGACTCAGGGGAATAAAATGTTCATATTCATCATCCTCGGTAACAAAACAAACTGTGGCGTTGAGTTCTACTACTCAACACATCAATGTCTCGAATATTTTGAAAATTAGGGAACACGGAGAGTCTTAACATTGGATTATTAAGTTAGACCAATTCTCTAATTAATTAAAAGTAACATAATAAAAGAATTGCACTGTTTATAATGAAAATTGGTAATTTTATAACTGTTACTATACGAGTACCACAGCAGGAGAGGTAACTTGTTAATAAATTCTTGAACTACCAATGTGTATTAAGAATAATATGTGTTATACAGGTACCGGAGGGAACTTCATCGCCAGCAAGAACGACAGCAGTAGAAAGCTGCACTACTACCAAATGTAAACCAAGTAAGACATTTTTTTAATTGTTTTAGTATAATAAAATACATATATCCTTTTAATTAAGTATCAATCTGATTCGCTCACTGATGGTTCCGTACCAATGTAATGATTGTAGGGGAACGTGACTTACAAAAGCTGATAAATATTCTTTTTATCAGCTCCACGCTGTATCCCGCACATAGCAGGGTAGGCAGAAGGTACCTAGTGTTATGGCCTTATGTATAGAATGCGCTACAACATAAGCCTGACAAACATAAGGTTCCAATTTTTATTTTAGGATGTGGAACCCTACACAAGTATACGCTAAAGCAATTTTGAAATAAAAAAATATATTCCTATATGTATACAAAAAATATATTCTATATAAAGAATTTTCTCCCACAAATACTTCCAACGCTGAACGTCCCACTCACGCCTCATTAGATGATAACATTCGTATAATTAAGTTAAACCATTATAATAATCTTTGTCTGGGTTGTTTCGAACTCCCGTTAAAGTAATAACGCTTATAGAATAAATTAAACTAATAAAATAATCGCACTTAATATTTCGTGATAATAATCTTTATTGTTTCTTAGTCTTCTTTAGCTTCACGCCGTATTTGGCACGTAGTTGGGTAGGCAGAGGGAACCTGGGGATTTTGTATTTAAGGAGTGCCTCCTTTGCCCATATTTTGCTGAATTCTGGAGGCATTTTGTGTTGAATGGTGGGTCTCAACACCAAAATCCCTATCTTAGTTTTTGTATTATTTTTTTTGTTATATATATGATACAATTATATTATTGTTAGTAGTCATTCATAATAGTGGACTCGAATCCTACTTAAGATATTAAAATGGAACTTGTACCTTTTTCGCACATAACTTTTTTTCATAATTCGTATAATCAAAAGAAACCTGGTATTGAGGCACGCCGTTTACCACTTGCTGTCCAATCTTTGAGACATTGCTCGTTGAGTGGAGGAACTCAACGCTACATTTTGTATACCATAGCAGAAAAATTTAAATAATTTAAATATTATATTAAATTACCTCGAGTAGGGATCGAGCCCATAACAATCGGTACAATCAGAAGCTTTGCCACTGTGCGACGAAGACATCACTTGATGGCTATTAATTGCTTATTTCATTTGTATATATACATTTTCCTCGCCTTGCTAAATGCGACAACGCGATAACTGATGTGATGAACTGTTTATTAGTCATATAAATACCTAGTTTTAATCGGAAACAGAACAGAGCAAAATATCATTCGATTCCTCCTCCTCCTCGATCCTTTGGAGTTCCTGTAGTGTAAGGCACGGCGTCGAGTTTCGCCACTCAACAAAAATTAATCGGTGCGTTAGGAACGCAATATCTTAATACTGGGTTCCTTCTGTCTACCATGTAACATAAAATAAAGAAAGAAAGAGATAAAAAAAATCATATAAGTAATGTACCAGAGTTTACTCTTGATATTAATACACATGTAAGTATGTTAGTAAACAAATATTTATAAAAAATCAGATTCACGCTGTATTCCGCACATAGCAGGGTAGCCTGAGAGAACCTAGTATAAAGACACTCCGTTCCTCACATTCCGCTGAATTTTAGAGATATATTTTATTAAATGTTCCAAATGGTTTCAAAACTGGTGGCTAAACAGATTTATCCACAAATATTGTGAGGAGCTGAAACTTCGACCTTTCTAACTATGCAAAACTATTTCGGTTTGCCAACAGCAATATAATCTTTAACCACAACATTCTTCAAACCTAATGGCAAAAAGTAAAAAAGATGGCTGACCTATTAATAAATATCAGAAACGTGAACTAAAATCCAACATGGGTAAGATAGAATACTCATTCGAGTCACTCATGCGAGTTGGAATCGCACATCAAGGAGTTCATACCAATTTCGTGAATGTAGATTAACGGGAATGTGACTTATAAAAGTTAACAAACGGAAACTTGCGCGTATACTCGCTTTGTTTTGGTATCAAGGCAAAAGTGCGGCGTTAAGTCTCGCCTCACAACACGCAATGCCTAGAAAATTAGACGGAAAGTGGGAAACGGAATGTCTTAACACTAGATACCCTCTGCTTGCTGCGCGATATCTGCATGAAAACAAAAATTCTAACTACCATCAATTCATTTAGTCAAACACGTCTAAATTCTAAAAAATTGGCATTAGTCAATCTTTATGAAGAAATTTAAATACTTCCTTAATTTTCAGTAGAAAAAAAATATTAAAATTCTTCTTTATCATTCAAATAATTCTTACTTTATATCCTATGCAGTATATCTTTCAGCAATCAATGAAAGATTAATTAAAGTATTTCATACTTAGCGATTAAAGATTAAGAGAGAGAAGAAAATATAATTAATATTTTTTTTGTATAATAACTTTTATTATGAATCAGCTATTTCTTAATTGCAAAGAAGTATAGCTTATTTTTTATTGATTTTACTAAAAGAATAGATAAATTACCGCCAAATTTCTAAAAATCTATAATAAGTTATTTTTTTTTAATTTGATAATATAATATGGTATTGCAAAATTATTTACCACAAATCTGTTAAGTAAACCTCTGATTCTAAATGAGAATATAAAAATAAAATCGCTAAAACTACAAAACTAGTTCAACCTATAATTTACCAACTTCCAAATAAATTGCTCGAGTATCAACGAGATTGCACTTTGAATTCTCGTAGTTCGCGAACAAGTGCTACGACGTAGCATGTTGTAGCGTTACGTAGCGTTATTGTCTCTTTCGTACCCAATTAAAACTTTTCTTCGACTATCGAAAGTCACATACAGCATTAAATAAAATACACACGATTTTGGATCTTAACTTCTTAGTGGTAAAAGTTAAAATGAAGTTTCAATTGTCAATATATTAATGGATACGTGTAATGGCTTGACAAAGTCTTTCGAAATATATTTTGTCCAAAGTTAAGGAATGAAATGTATATTATATATTTTTTCTTCTTGGTCTGCTGGTATTTATTTTAGATTCAGTTTGGATTCCAACCGGAAGTTTTTTATATTTATAAATACAACTTATAAATAATTTTTAAACATTTTTAAGGTGTTATTCCACACTTAAGAAAGAAAAATACTTATTTAGAAACTAGCGTATAAAAATTTGAATGTAGCGGGACTCGAACCCGCGCCTCGTGCATACCGACCAGGGCTCTGACCACTAAGCCATAATACGTTCCCCCTGGTCGGTTTCCAGGAGACGTGGGTTCGAGTCCCGCTTCGTTCAAATTTTAATACATTTTCTAAATAAGTATTTAACTTATAAAGAAGTTAACATACCTAAGTTTGCATAATCATAGGAATTTTCCCGTAGACCTACAGCGAAAGTTTTAAATATTAAACAGAAAATATCAAGCAAAGTTTTTCATAAAATTAATAATATAATTAGGATACAGCGTGAAGAAAAAATATTACATCACTTCTTGCCTGACATAACTAACAAATAACTATAACGATACGACAATAATATAAAACTTATTATTATTAACTAACACTCCCATAATAATTTAACCCCTTTAATAATATAACATTTACTTAAACCATCTCTTTGCTGAAATAGCTTTATGTAGAACGCAATCGCTCAAACAGCTTTCAATAAACACTAAAATCATTCTACCATGTACTATTAAGGTAAAATTTGCACAGAATATGTGATAGAAGACTCATCAATTCGATTTAATCTTAATTGAAGAATGTCCTGACGCAGGGGCACAAGCGTGAGATTGTTAACGCGACCGCTGCGGGTTCTATTCCGATTCAGGGGAATAAAATGTTATATATTTTCATTTCCTAGCTCTGGTAACCAGACGAAGCTCGGCGTTGAGCTACGCAACTCAACACGCCTCCTTGAGGCGTGTTGAGCTGCATAGCTCAATTCTTGAATTGGGCAGACAGTAGAGAACAGAAGTGACTTAATGTGGAATCAAGTGCCTTAACAATAGGTTCCCAGATTCCCTCTGCCTACTCTGCTATATATGGGATCGGCGTCTCCCTAAATCGGAAACATCAAAATAATTCATTTGCGATTCACATCCATCCCGTTGACAGACGCTCCCCTAATCCACTATGATGGCCTCAACAAAGTAATTTTCATTATTTTCGATGTAATAGAAAATAATTTTGCAATTTATTTTATAATGTTATATTAAATTGATTTTAAATATTTATAAAAATAGCTTTTATTTCCTTTATATTATTGCTATTTTTATTTCTACAAAGATCACCGCGTATTGCGTTTTGCAAAACAGGCTCAGCTCTTTCCGCCTACTTAGCGACATTACGTGTTTCTTTGTGAAATCAAACGCCACCCTTTATTTAGGTAAACACAAAAGGTCTCCTAAATAAAATTTGAATTCAACACTATCTCACAGAACCTCTCACACAGCTTAATAAATGTGCAGCAACGGCAAATTGGCAGATTCTCTTCCTTATTCCTTATCTATCAGATATTTTATTTATTCCTTATCTATAGATAGATATAGATAAGTTTTAAAAATTATAAATCAAAATAAACATAAAATAGAAACCATTCGTGGCATAGGAGCACTAAATGTGACTATAAACTTGACTGGTTATGGGTTAGATCCCCACTCGAGGAAATAAAATATTTATTTAAGATTTATATTTCCATTTTTTTGGTCTGGTGTCGAAGCAAAGTGAGGCGTTGAGTCCCGATTCAGAATTAAGCGGAAAATAGGGAACGAAGTGTCTTAACACTAGGTTCACTCTGTCTACCCTGATGTGTGCGGGATACAGCGTGCAGCTGATTATAAACGTAAAATCCGATCGTAACGTATGTATATACCTAAAATCGACATAATTGCAACTATTGTTTTAAACTAAACCCCTAGACTTGTTGAAAAAAACCTACTTTACAATTTTTTTTGTAGCATGAATCATATCACTTCTACAATTTATTCTTCCATAGCCCAAAGAACGCTAATCAAAATTTATGACGGCTTCAAAGTTACGACGTCGTACGCTTTAGAAGGTTAATATTTGAAATGGATGGTCTATAGATATATTTTATCAGGTAAAATTACAATAAATATCCAAAGATTGATGGCTTATTCGTAGTTAAGACTTTAAAGTGAGGTTTACTTTGTATAATATTATCAAAACACTTTTAAAGTTACCCGCCAAAGTAAAATTAATAATAAACTAGCGACCTGCTCTCAGCTTGGCTTATATTTACATATTTCTTAATCTGAATTACTTTAGTGTTACAATAAAAACAATAAGTTAATATCCATACATTGAAAACTAAAATTTGATAAAAAGTAAGAAACCCCCGTTCCTTCCTAATTTTTCAAATTAAAATAAAAAACAAAATAAATTTGTATTAAACAGCACAACAACAAATAGTGTCTAGATAAAATATACTTCTATATATTTTAAGACACAGGGTCTCTACATATATAGAGTTTATGAGATTCAATGTCTTATTTTGTCAGATCAGTTAAATACCGCCCTTAAATATCAAGCACCATGACAGTGTACTGCAGCAGTGACGAATTTTATAATATTTTTAATTAAAATAATGTTTTACTATAAAAAATATAGTTAAATTATCTTGTTAGCAGAAACTTTTAATGAGTAATTTAATTAAAAAGTATGGGCATGCCCTTATCGAACTTTGAAACTAGTAGTGACAATAATAAATAATTATTTACTACTGTATATGGATGTGTACTATAATAACAAGTGAAAGTCTGTTATTGAAAAAATATATATATTATAGCTATATTGTCGGTTTGTTATATGTATAAAGTTAGTTATCACCATAAGGATATTTGCATTTACCGATTCTATAATTATTTACAATCGATTTTTTTTTATTTCTACCACCTGGGACCGATTCATAAAATCTTTTAAGGAAACCATACCAGAGGGCAAGACACGGTCAGCTTATTCTACAAGAATCCAAGACAGTACGCGAGTCAATCAATCAAAAAATCATTGACGGTAGTTTGCTATAATAATTATGTCAATCGATAGTCTCTCTCAGTCAAGTTCAAAGCAAAAGCGTTCGAAAGGTAGGGTTTCGAACGCTTTTAAATATACGGAACTAAACTAAATACGAAATATGCTAAATATTCGAATTCTAAATATACGCGACTAATCCAGTTAAATAGTTTCATTTTTCAAAAACTAGATTTAAAAATACTTTACATATTTCCCACAGTGTGATGTGAAAATAAAAAAAATTATACAATATTTAAAATTCAAAATAATTAATTTATTTTTCTTTAAGCATTATTCCAAGATTAACGCAAGCGAAATCGCAAAACTAATATATGCTAGTAAAGATAAATATTCTACATAACAGCTTTCCTCTGACGCCACAACGCATACAAGATAAGCCGGAAGTTGGTCGGAAGCGGCAGAAATGGCGCGTCTTCCGGATTTGCTAAATTACTGTTACATTACAACGTTGATGTTCAGCTAAATATAAATAATGATTCTTTTTTCTACAGTGAATATTAAGTCAAAAATTAATGAAAGAAATTATTTTTTAACAAATTTAAATCTGAATACTGAATTCATGTGGAATTGGAAAAAACATAAATTCTTAGCATTTTTACCTGCCTCTTTAAATTCCATAGATCCACAGAAAAAAAAAAAATAATTGTTGAACTATAAAAGAAGTTTTACCATAATACGATCTTAGATTTTCGCGATTATTACATATTTTATATGAAAATCTTTAACCGGAATAAACGCGTGGATAGCATATAGCTATTTAATTTTGTATTGGAGAAGCTAGTTAGGACAATAATTTATATAAATGTTTATTTTAAAAAATAATATTGCAAATGAAACAGTATTGAAACCGCTGTGGTCCGGTGGCACAAGGGCATGACGGTTGTAGGTTCGATTTCCACTTAGAGAAATTAATTATTATTATTAACATTTTTATTCTTTCTGTTCCACTACTCGATACGCAATGCCTCAAAAATTCGGCGAAAAGTGGGGAACGAAGTGTCTTCACACCAGGTTCCCTCTCCTATATGCGAGATACAGCTGAAAAAATATTGCATAAAGCCTTATTTTGAATATGTGTTATCATAATTTTCGCCTACAATATTTCACATTCTCTGAAAAAATATTGCATAAAGCCTTATTTTGAATATGTGTATGATAAATTATCATAATTTTCGCCTACAATATTTCACGTTCCCGCGCACGTATTTCATGCAGTAGTTTCTAAATGCGTTATATTTTAAAGCAAAGTGAAGACGGACTTTATTACTCTACGAGATTCATATTCTGAAGAGAAGAATATTTTACTACTACAGAAAATATTTTTGAAATTATATTATGATTAATAACTTATGAATATTTATACTTAAATATAATTCAGCTTCACGATATTTCCCGCACACAGCAGAATAGGCTGAGGGAACCATTTGTTAAGACACTCCATTCCTTATTTTCCGCCGAATTCTGCAGGGGTTGAGTGTTGAGTGGAGGAACTCAACGTCGCGCTTTACCTTGAGGGAACTAATTAAAATATAAATTTAAATAAATATTTATTATAATTTCCTCGAGTGTGAATCGAACCCACAAGCAGCCCCGTTTACAGTCATACAATTGTGCCCCTGTGTCACGACCTGTGTTCATAATTACTACGAATAATATTCATAGCTTTTTACTTATCCTTAGAGGTATCAGAGAGAACGGAGCGTTAAACGATACGGTCTCTGCATAACTATATCGCCTTGTGCACTGTCAGCAACCCCTAGAGGGCATGTATGAAACATAGGCATGTTTCATATTCATCTAGGGGTTCTGATGCTATTTACGTGACCTTCCTTCAGTATCATTGATATCATCATACTGTATTCTCGAAGGTGAGCCGAGAGAGGAACCCCCTCTTCTTTTCCTCTCTACTTACCACTAATATTATTTGCATATGCATATTTTTCTAAATTTGTGAAACGCGCAGGATAATTATTACAAATAGACCAAAGTCTTCGTTTTTTACATATTAAAAAATATTATATATTAGACTGTAACGATTGCATACATTTTGGAGCCAGAACGTAAAGAGAGAGAGCGAGAATATGGTATGATTTAATAGATCCAGGAACATCATTCCCTCCGCGAAAATTCTGTCCGTTTTGGCAATCTAAGAGCTGAGTTATTAGAGATTTTGTAAAACTGAGGTTAAGTTTATAGCACAATTAACTCTATAAAATAGAATTACTGAGAAAAAAATTAGGAAATAAAGGGGGTTGAAAATATCAAACAAACGGGAAAGCACTTCAACGCATCGAAACGAACGAAACTATCGCTTGTTTGCAAAATCATTAGGCAAGGTGTCAATATCAATTAGCAATCATATTTGTCATTTAAAATATGATTGATTTTAATCGATTTAAATGGATTTCTTTTTACTTATTAAGAAAACGTATAAAAATTTGAATGTAGTGGGCATTAAACCCACGCGTCTTTGGAAACTGCTCAACTAACTAAGCCATTCTCATCGAGTTACGTCGTTGTTAACATCTCTGTAGGGAGATATTTACAAATTTCCGCTACCTAAAGATATAAAGATACTTAGAATTGTCGTTTGACAAGAGAGATTACTAAATTGTATATATTTCTAAAGTGTTATACTACACTTAGACACCGTTTGGACGGTTTTCAAAGGGTTCAAATCCAGCTACGTTCAAATTTTTATATGTTTTCTTGATAAATATTTTTCTTTCCTAGGTGTGGAATAAAACTTAATACTATAAGTAGTAGTATAATAAAGAAATGCAAGTATACATATATAAGTATAGCGCCGGAAGACATATACCGTTAGGTAGCACCACATCCGCTGTCGGCATCCGGCTTGCCTTACATAATTACAATATAGTGTTAAAGAAAGCTCAATAAGTTCTTTTCTTTAAATTATTTTTATAAATTTTTGAGAACGTAAAAACATTTTCGTATATCTGTTTCTGTTTTGATGAAGAGGAATATTTGGTTCGGCCACCCACAAAGAAGATTAATAAACGAAATAAAGAAAAAGGAATATCGTTCCCAGGTTCCCTCTAAACTATAATACAAAATTCTTTCAGTAGAAAACCTAATTTCAAGCACTTCGTTGACTTGCTTACTAGAGCATGGAAATGAAAACAATACATTCTCCTGAGTGGGAATTATATCCACAACCAACTAAAAAGCCGTCCCACCGCGGCATGATGGCTTCAAAGTATATGTATTTTAAAAATAGGAGAGGCCAGTCGTTGAGCAGAAGCACAAGTATGTGGCTATAAACACAAAAGGTTGTAGGTTCGATCCCCACTAGGGGAAATTAAATATTAAATATTTTCTCTAGTGTCAAGAGGTGCATCAAGGTGCGTTGAATTCCGTCACTCAACACGCAACGCCTCTACAATTCGGCACTAGATGCAATCGTGGCCCGGTGGCACGAGGGTCAACCCTAAGTTCCCTCTGCCTACTCTGTTATACATATATATGACAGATAAACGACGAAACTAAAAAATATACATTAGTCGCAATTTGTTAACAATAATATTGTATTTTTATTATAATAGTATAGAATTTTCTTTAGATGAATATACTAATTAGTTCTCAAGACGTAAATCTATAAAAATATATAGCAAATATATCTGAAACAAATTATTTACAGGTGTAATAACTCTTATAATTAAAAGTTTCTTCGTCATTCCAGGAATGTGGACTACGTCGAGCACTTTTAATTAGAAATAGACGACGATTTTTCATATTATCTTGAATTTTCTTCGAATTAAATTTAATAAAATGCCTTTGATATTATGTTGTTATATTTGTTTATACATAATGCACTTGATTAAAGTCTTAATTAATATTTGAATTACGCTAAATAAGATATTTTAAATATCCTCGCTATGGTGACGAGACAAAACGCGGAGTTGACATCCACCATTCAACACGCAATACCTTTAATACTCCCACTCAGAATTAGGTTCCCTCGGCCTAACCTGTTATATGCGGGATACACTGCGAAGCTAAAAAAAATATTTAACTCTGTTACTACATCACAAGGTGCTAAGTATAATTAAGTACAAAAAGAAAACAAAATATATTACACAAGTATTATCTTTTAACACCCGGTACCAGACCTCTTACATAAAGCAACAAGCTTAATTTAAAATTATAATGAGCTGGTCTTACTGTCAGGGAAGTCTTTTACAGTAGTAATCTTTTTAGCTTAACATAAATCCCTGGGTCTGGTCTAAATATATAAAATATGAAGTAATATTAATTAATAATGGCGCAAACAAGTGAGGACAATGTTAGAGAACAGGGAACGCAGAATTAGCCTAGTGTCGAGACAATAAATTTTCAACTTTGTGTTAAAATTTGAGACATTGAGTTTTGGCGGAACTCAACACCGTACGTTATTTTTTTAAAGTAGCGGGAAACGGAAAATAACTAAATGAATTTACTAGATTTAAAATTGAGTCCATCGTACTTATATAAGAGTTATATAAGATTAAGTTTTACCTTTTATTATTGTGATCGCTCTATAATATGTAACAAATAGATTTTTTCACTAGAAATCGCGGAAAAAATTAAATTCGCTTTATTAAGTGACGTAGAGTTTAACAAACATTATAAGCTCTTCAACGTCGGAGTAAGCACGCGCGGCTCATTAGCCTTGCATGCGAAAGCGGAACAGGCCTGTATTAAAATACAGATAAAATCAATCAATAAACACTTTTTTATTAATATTAATTGTATACAGTTAATAAATATTTTTAAATACATTTTTTATATATAAATTGGATTTTTTTATGTAAATGTGTTGAAAATGGAATATCTTGACACTGTCTCTCGGTCACCATAAGTAGTAAAGCGTATAAAGATATATATATTATATAATATGTAAATAATCATAAAATTGAAAACGACATGGTAGTGCATGAGCTCTGTCTGATTACACATGATGTTAATGGATTAAAGTAATTATGGTAAGGATGAAGATATTTTTTTAGCTTCACCATATATCCCGCATAGTGCAATGAAAACAGAAGGTAATAAAACTCTGTTCCTTACTTTCCAACTTTCGAGACATTGACTTTCGAGATATAGACTCCAACGTGTGGAGAACGGAGCGCACCGCCACGCTTTGTCATTTTATAAGAGCGAAAAAGTTAAAATAATTATTTTTTATCTCGCGTTCACAGTTAGACACTATGCCGCTGCGCCACGAGTCAGTCGAGTACTCTAAACGAGTCATTATTGAATGAAGTTAACAAATTTTTCTAAATTATTTTTATTTATTTATGAGGCCGGTCGTGGCGCAGCAGCACGAGGTGTGATTGCAAAGCCGACTGGTTGTAGGTTCGATCCCCACTCGAGGAGATGAAATATTTACTTAAATTTATATTTCCATTTCTTCGCTCTGGTGTCGAGGTTAAGCGCGGCGTTGAGTTCTGCCACTCAACACGCAATGCCTCCAGAATTCGGCAGAAAGTGGGGAACGGAGTGTCTTAACACTAGGTTCCCTCTGGCTACCCTGCTGTTTGCGGGATACAGCGTGAAGCTAATTTAATTTAATTTAATTTTTATTTATCTAACTAAGATAAGCTTAAGTAAGATTTAAAATAGGCAATATTTGTAAAAGAGCGTTTTCGATTGTTCTTTGAAACAATATTGATGTCTAATTAAAATGTGGATTATTCTTTTAAATAATAGGTGTTAATTAAATTAATTCAATGTCTAATATTTACAAAATACCCATTACTAATCAACTAAAGTTTAGTTTACTCGGAACCAAATATATAATATAATCTACCAAATCCGATCCTAGAATGAAACTTACTCTACAAGCTCCCGCAATCCGCAAGAGACAGCTAGCTTTATGAATACTTGGATGGTATAATTATAATTATATCACAATGCCCGTATTTAGATACGTCTGTTCGTCGCGTACTACAAAGGGAAGTAAACTATATAAACATTATATCATTATGCATCTTTGGGGAATCACCGTAGCACTATTCTGTTGTTTTAAATGTCACGCAATTTCTCGAAAATGTATGGAAAGTGGGCAACATGGTGTTTTACAAAAGGTTCTCTCTGTCTATCCCGTTATGTAGGAGAAAACGTACTTTTCTATTTTATCAAATTTCTAAATTATAATGTTTTTATGTACAAATTTATTATTAGACTCTTCAAAAATATATGTACAGCTTAAGAAATTCCATAAAATCTTTAAATCCCACATAATTTACGTATATAATATATACACAAACCCTCTGCCAGTACTCGCGCCGCAGTTGGCAGCTTTTCACACATACAAGTACATACATATTGTCTGAGATTTTCATTATAAAGTACAAATACTACAAACATGCAAAACACAGATAAAAGTAACTTCCAACATATTTGCTCGTGACCCCTTATCACAAAGTTTGAGCGGTTTTACTTTGAAATACCAGTATTGATGAATGTGTGTGAGGCTTCAACGAGACGAGGTTACGTTAGTAGGTTGCTTTGTTTTATTAACATAAAATTACTTTTTTCCCTTTTTTTCAGCTTCACGTTGTATCCCGCATGTAGCAAGGTAGGCAGAGGGAGGTAGTTTTGGAAGCATTGCGTGTTGAGTAAATGAAAATATTTAATATTTTATTAATTTTTGTCCTGTAGTTATAGCTTTAATGAGCAAACAAACAGACAGACGGACAAGAATTCTGCTGAGTGATTTAGCTTCTATAATCGATATGTTAACCGACCTAATTTTTTTTATTCATGTACCATAATTGACTTTTCTCTATCCTTTTATTACATATAGGAATAGAGATTTCTATATAGGTTATTTCTCTTTCTTGGTTAGGATAGTGCTATTACAACTACCGATGTCCATACAGTATATTTTTGATCGTAAGATCATTAAGAGCCTAGACCAGTGTTTCCCAACGTGGAGCCCACGCCCCACAGGGCGATATTTAAGGGGGGCTATTCAAAAATGAACTCGATACAACTTTAACCTCGTCGCTTCAAATAAAAAAAAAAAGCAAAATCTTAAATTTGAAATAAGTATCCCTCAAAACTGTTGTAATATTTCGTTAATTTAATATTCATATATATTGTATAGATATAATTGATAAGTATTTGATTTCATTTTTATAATAGGGGGGCATTAAAAAAAATTTAAAGGTTAAGGTGGGGCATGGCACAAAAAAGATTTGGAAACACTGTTCTAGACAGTGGAGATCACCAATAATTTGATTTAAGGGTTGCTGAAAGCTCAAAAAGACCACATTATGTATTATCCATTGTAAAAAAAGAATTGAATACAGGCACTACTTACTCTTTTTGCTTCACCCTGTATGCCCCGCTTTCATCTAAATTATGGAGGCATTGCTTGTTGGGTGGTGGAACTCAACTCTGCGCTTTGCCTTGTTACCAGCGTAAATAAATATATATTTAATATTTAATTTTCTCGATTGTGAATTGTGCCCACGCCACGACTGGCCTTTACTATATATTTCATTTCTTGTGTAGTACTTTACGTATAAATATTTATTTGACTTTGTTACATTTAAAACGTATAAAGCTTTTAAGCTTGTTTGATTGTGGTCTGTTTTAATTCATTGAATTTTATGCGGTTTTAATCCAATATTTTAACGTGGTAAATAGCATTATAGATACATTTTTTACATTAAATAAAAGATGTTCTTTTGAAATAATGATTTGATTAATGTTTATGAAACAAACACCGCTGAACTCCGATACTCAATACTGCATGTCTCAAATATTCCGTTATTTGGTTAAAACCAAACACTGAGTTGGTTTTCTCTACTCAATATACAAAGTATATTTAATTCCGGAGAAAATGGACTGCGTTGACACTTGGTTCTCTGTCCACCGATCATAAAGCATAAAGCTGTGTGTAGTTAAGAACTTCATTTACAAAACCATATGTTTACTAAAATATAATTCTTACTATAATTATTTAATAAAGCAAGATCTAAAAACAAAACTGAAAAAGCAAATAAAACCTTCCTCTTTCACTAATTCACTAATGAAACATCATCAAAGTAAAATATTACACTTATAAACTTTTATACAAGAACTGCGGCCGACAGTAATGTACTCTTATGAATACCAATTAAAAGTAAATAAATTTTAACTCTCCATATATTCACGTTCCGTTCGTAAACCGTGATTTAAATAAAAAAAAATATTCTTTATATAAACATATTTGCTGAAGAAAATTCATTTTAAGCCGCCATTGGACTTTTGAATGCTTTTTATATTGAAATGTATTCATGTAAAATTTTGGACTGATGTTTTTTGTCAATACAGAATACAAGTACATTGACTCGAATCGAATATGAGTACATTGACTTTTTTAAACCGATAATAGTTATTTATATTGAAAATGAGGCGTTGAGTTTTGCCACTCAATACGCATTGCCTCCAGAATTCGGCAGAAAGTGGGAAACGGAGTGTCTTTACAGTATGTTCCCTCTGCCTATCCTGCAATGTGCGGGATACAGCGTGAAGCTGATTTGATTTGATTTTATATTGAGAATAAAGTGACGTATTATATGTATGATTTGCTTACTTATAATGATTTATAAGATATTTATCTTAATTATGTGAGTTACTTTTTGTGGCGCAGGCCAACAAGCGTGTGACTGTAAACGCGACAGGTCGTGGGCTCGATTCCCACTCGGGGGAATGAAACATTTAATATATTTATACTCGCTCTGGTGTCGGGGCAAAGCGCGGCGTTGTATTCCACCACTCAACACGCACTGTCTTCAGAATTCGACGAAAAGTTAGGAACGGAAGTATCTTAATGGAATCGTAGTGTCTTAACACTAGCTTCCCTCTGCCTGCTATATGCATATACAGCATGAGGCTTAAAAAAAATGTAAGAAATTATATTACGTTTTCCACAATTGTCTTCTCGAATTTTGTTAATTATTATTAAATGTTTTCTAATCTACAACGTCCAATTTACCTATCCACGAAGCCGATGTAAATAAAACAATGACAAAAACAAATGACAATATACTAATAACTTTTGTTATTAGTATATTATTAATAGATTATTAGTTTAAAATTAAAATGGAGAACGGAGTGTCTTAACACTAGGTTCCCTCTGCCTACCCTCCTGATTTTACTAATAACTGTAATCAAATATTTCCCTATTATAATTAAATACATATTATGTATAGATACACATATTTATGTACCACTAATATAATTATAAGCGAATGAAGCGTGTTAAGTTTTATTTAATTTATCATCAATCAGTATTTCAACACAGTTCGTTGGTTTTGTTATATATTTTAAACTAAGAATCGAGTCCAGGCACTACTTCTGTTTCTATTCCTTTTTTACTATTTATTTAAGTTTGTCATTTCAAATCCTAAATAAGACCTTAATAATATAATTGAAAAGAGTTTGTAAAAATAAAAAATTAAATTAGCTTCACGCTGTATCCCGCACACAGCAGGGTAGGCAGAGGGAACCTAGTGTTAAGACACTCCGTTCCCCACTTTCTGCCGATTTCTGGAGGCATTACGTGTTGAGTGGCAGAACTCAACGCCGCGCTTAACCTCGACACCAGAGCGAAGAAATGGAAACATAAATTTAAGTAAATATTTCATCTCCTCGAGTGGGGATCGAACCCACAACCAGTCGGTTTGCAGTCACACCTCCTGCCGCTGCGCCACGACATGTCTCAAAGAGTTTGTACGTATTTTCTATTCTGAAAACATATTAAAATTATTATATATCCTAGAAAATAATGTTGGAGCGTCCGTCACTACTCATGATATAATTAGCGTTACTCTACAACGCTAACTATATTTTTTAACTGTGGCCGCGCGCGTCAGTAGGAAATTTTAAAAGAGATATATTAAAATTAATGTCAAAAAGTAAATTGACACAAAATGGCGTAGTAAATGGAGCTCTACTGAGACGCCTTAAAGCTGTAAAATGAAGAATATAACACAAAATATTGTCGTCAATTAAGTTTATAAAAATTAAATGACAGTGTGTGGTAACAGTTATTTCTGAGTGCGCTTAAAAATGTATTTCGTGTTGCTACATTCGTGGAATCTAATTTACTCACAACTGATATTTCATCGTAATTTTACATTAATTTAAAAAGTCACCCAATCCGAGTTGTTTTTTTTTTCAATTCTAATTTATTACGTCTATATTTAGATATATTCATCAACACAGTTCCATTTTTATATTTTAATGACAAACATTCCCAATTCTTATAGATTTGAACTACCAAATGTTGTGCAGTAAGATCGGCAAGTCTATGCTTTTATGTACTGTTCACTCAGGAAAAAAATAATCAGAACTAAGAAAAATACTTGAATAAAATCTGCACAACCACCTATAGTTATCTTCAGGGCGGCCACGACTCGTCAACCATACTATATATTAACATACAAATTTAATTCCAGATACAAAAATATCATCCCCACGTTTTTCCGGCTCGTCCTGGCTAGCGTTTCACGCGCTTCGCGGCGCGTACAAGCGCGTACGGTTACGGCTCAGAGTGCGGCCGGAGAGGGCCCGCGGCGTACTGCTGCTGACAGGAGAGCATGATGACCTCTCTGGGGACTACCTGGCTCTAATATTGAGGAATGGACATGTTGAGTTGAGGTGAGAGGTAGAGGTAGTTACAATATATCCTAAGAAATGAAGAAATTATGTTGCCGCCAATTGTGTTTTCTCTATAAACACAAAAAAATAACATTATAAGGGTTATAACGTTACGAAGGCTTGACTAAACGACATGGTTATGGGTTCGAAATGCACACTTCAAGAATTTTATTGCATATTAAAAGGGAAATATATTTAAAAGTAAACAGGTAAAAAATCGAACCCACGATCATTATGTTAATAATCAAACCCAATGATACATCATTTTTATGCCCAAAAAGACCCGTGTAAGTTTTACTAACTATTTGGAACTAGAAATTACCATCACAGAAGTTGCTAACAAGTAACGGGCAGATATGGAGTAAGTTAATACACAAAGGTACTGAGAGTTCACCCTTTGTGATAACTAGGAAATAATTCAATTAACCCGGCGGGAGTGTGGTGGGGTGTGACATACCCCTAGGACAGTTCATAACCCTATATAATTTTAATTCGCGATGTTACGATTTAGCGGCTTTGTGTAGCTGGAGAGAAAGGATGGTGAGAGTGGAAAGTGGCGTGATCGCAAGGTTGCGCCGGCCAATGCTCGGAATACATGCGTGCAAACGTGT
>DWQW01004442.1:0-19837 GCA_018249695.1 Heliconius erato demophoon | reverse complement strand
AAACAGACAAACAGACAAACAGACAAACAGACAAAAATTCCAAAAATGTTGGAAATGGATTCTGTTAGTTATCCTTTAACACCCTGGCTAATTTTTTCTTAAATATTTTCAATGTACAGAAACGACCTTTCTACAGATTTATTATAAGTATAGATTTTTATTTTAGTCTCTACACGTTAAGTATCCCCGGTAGCACTTGGATGTGATATTAAGTGGCAGCTATAAGTTTAAATCGTTTTCTATAGGATTAAGCTATATTTTTGTTCCCTTTATTTTCGCCTACTTTTGAAAACAGTAATGAAACGTAGAGTGACGGGATTTGATGCGCACTGCACTTTATCTTATCAAAATAAGTAAATTAAAAAAAAAAAATTAAATTAGCTTCACGCTGTATCCCGCACACAGCAGGGTAGGCAGAGGGAACCTAGTGTTAAGACACTCCGTTCCCCACTTTCTTATAAGTAAATTAAAATAATTTTATTATAGTCGTTCTTGGAATTACAAGACAACTGCGGTTACAGTTGGACGCTGTCTCACTACGTCACAAAGGCTTTTAAATTTTGTGTACGAAATACTCGATACGTACCAAAAAAATATATAAAAATTTAAATATTTTGAAAATGTATGTAAAATACGGAGCGGGTTCACGTGAAGGCACTCTACTCCCCACTTTAGGCCCAATTGCTAGGTTCCGTAATGTATGCCAAAGCGGAGAAATGAAAATAATTTAAAATATTGTCTTTAGGTGGGAATCGAGCCGCACGGCCGTCACGTTTACAAACAGACGCTGTCCCATTGCGCCACAAAGGTAAAAAAAGAGTAATACCTTAACAGATTTTCTTTACCTATCTTACAAAATACGGCATATTTCAAAAATAAAAATAAAGACCTTATACCCTTTTTTACAAAAAACACATATTCATAATTGCAACAAAATAAGCTGAAACATTCAAAATTAGGCAACTATTTTGATCGTGAATTATGTATTTTCTCAGCGTGTCGCCTTTCAGCGTCTTTAGGCCTAACGAGGTGATGCCCGCTGATGGGTTAATCCCCGAGTTGTTTAGTCACCCTTTGTTTCACATTTTGTTAATTTGACTATATATTTCTTATGAGCTTTTGTTTTGTTTCCTAATTTGCTATTAATATGTTGTATTTTGAATTTATTATGGTTTTCTTTTACTGTTACTTTTACTCTTTTCCACATATTGGTTCTTGAGTGGTGGAGCTTAACGCCGCGTTTTGTTGGGAATAAAAAACGAATATGAATCGAAAATACAACAGTCGCGCCGAAAGTTTAATAATCGTACCTTTGTGTGACGAATAAAAGGAAATAAAATGCTTGATTGTAAATGATGATTGTGGATATCGATTTATAAGAAAAATCACGTACTTACTATCCAGTTCTTTGTCTTTGTTCTCTTCCTTCTATACATGTATAAGGCAACCATCATATTTTTTTTACTCTTCCTGCCTAAATTAAAAAAAAACACTTTTTTAAAGTTAGTCCCCCAGGTTTATTAAAAAATAAACTACCTACAAATGATAATAATTAAAAAAGCACTACAATCTACATACATAAATATACGTATATATATTAAACTCTCCTTTTATCTTTCATAACGCAGCATTATTTTAGGGATTTCCCCGGCATGCTGTCACGTGGAAAAGTGATGATTAAAGACACAGGTACTCGTAGGTAGTGGAACCCCACATGACACATCAATATCAAATTCAAAGCCTTTAAAGGGCAACGCGACTGTGAAATTAGTTGCCTATTCGATAGCTTGAGCCGTGATGAGTCGGGTGTGTTGCACTTGTCACTTTTGAAGATATATTAAATATACGTTTTGCAATCTGTTGAAATGTTTGTTTCGATATATCTCGCACATAGCTTAGTAAACAAAGAGACTTTTGGAGTCTAGTGTTAAGACACCACGTTCCCATTAAGTCACTTGCGAGAAAATGAAAATGTTAAATATTTCATTTCCTCGAGTGCGAATTGAAAGCACAACCTGCCCTGTTTACTAATAATTTTAGATTGAAAATTATATATAATAATTATGGTCATACATATGATCATAGGACGTGGGACGTGCTCGTGGGACGTCCTCCAACTAGATGGGGTGACGATATTCGCAAAGTGGCTGGCATCGGCTGGATGCGAAGAGCTCAAGATAGAGCTCAGTGGCGTGCCATTGGAGAGGCCTATGTCCAGCAATGGACTAGGACAGGCTGATGATGATGATATGGTCCTACATTCGTCTACTAGCCGCAAAAAAATCATTTGTGAGAACTACCGATTTCTTTCTCTCTTAAAGCTCTCCTACAGTCCCCAAGGGCTATATATACATGCCAAATTTCAGAGTTTCATACAACGTATGACGAATTATCAGTCAATCACTGAGTAAATAAAGAGTTTTAGATACAAATACATATAAATATTTATTGTTTTAGTACCAAAATAAACGTAAGTGGAACACACCTATAAGCTATATTTGAGTCTGTCATGCCCCGGGGCTGTTACACAAATTCGATATAATAAACTTGGGATTATTGCACAGAAGCATCTTATTGGTGGGGTATTCATTGACACCGTTGAATCAATACTCTGTGGTGTTTGTACTAGGATATCCCTGAGAGTTCTATCAGTGTAAGCCGAAAAGTAATTTTCAGATTTTAGTTTTTTTTTGTATTCGAGTTCATAATTTTAATAACATTGTATATAAAGGTTTTGTGACTTAACTTAAGTATTTTTTTGGCGTCGCGTTGTACCCAGGACATGGTAGGGTATGCAGAGGGAACCTGGGAAACTAGTGTAAAAACACTGCGCTCCAATTAGAACACCTGCGTTCCCTACTTTCCGTCGATTCTGGAGGCATTGCGTGTTACGTAGTGGAACTCAATGCAGCAATTTACGCGTTGCAACAGCGCGAAAATTAAAATATTAAATATTATTTACCAGAATGGGAATCGAACTTACAACTTGTAGAGTTAAAGACGCACCGTTGTGCCCCTGCGCCACGATTGATCTCTAAACGTAGGTTGCTTGTATTCTTAAATATTTATATCATAAAATAAATAAAAAATAAATCAGCTTCACGCTGTATCCCGCACACAGCAGGGTAGGCAGAGGGAATCTAGCGTTACGACACTCCGTTCCCCACTTTCTGCCGAAATCTGGAGGTATTGCGTGTTGAGTGGCAGAACTCAACGCCGCGCTTAACCTCGACACCAGAGCGAAGAAATGGAAATATAAATTTAAGTAAATATTTCATCTCCTCGAGTGGGGATCGAACCCACAACCGGTCGGTTTTACAGCCACACCTGGTGCCGCTGCGCCACGACCGGCCTCAATAATATTTATATCAGTAGAAACAAATTTACAAAACAATGTTAAGACTGATCAAATATCGAGTCGGTAATTTTTTAAGTATGAATTTTTAGTTCTAGCAACACATGAAAACATATTATTATATATAAAAAACTCTTGGAAATCATTATCACGAAATTAAAAAGGCAAAAATTACTCTTAAATTAATTTTGTTCAAAAATTTCAAAGTAATCTTATCGTTGAATTTATTTAATATACAAAACATCATAAACACCAATTAGGTAAGGAAAGAATTTATAATTGTCAAAATGTCGAGCGGTAGGTACTTTATATATAAGAGTAATGTATGTTTTGAATAATGTAAAACCATATCGAGAAAAGAAAAAGGTAAAGGCAAATTAAATAAAAATATTATAATTATTGAGGCCAGTCGTGGCGCAGTGACACAAAGTGTGACTGTAAAACCGATTGGTTATGGGTTCGATCCGTACTTGAGGAGATGAAATATTTACTTAAATTTATATTTCCATTTCTTCGCTCTGGTGTCGAGGTAAAGCGCGGCGTTGAGTTCTGTCATTCAACACGCAATGCCTTCAGAATTCGGCAGAAAGTGGGGAACGGAGTGTCTTAACACTAGGTTCCCTGTGCCTACTCTGCTGAGTGCGGGATACAGCGTGAAGCAAATTTTTTTTTTAAATAAAATTATACTTGAATTAATTAACAATTAAGTAACGCAAATTTATAAAAAAAAACTATCCTGTTGAGGAACAGGCGCAAGACGGTGCGATTGTAAACGCGACAGGTTGTGGGTTCGATTCTCTCGCGAGGAAATTAAATATTTAATATTTCCATTTGCTCGCTTTGGTAACTAGCCAAACAGCGGTGTTGAGTTCCGCCACTGTACACGTAATGCTACTAGAATTCGACGGAAATGGGGAACGGAAGTGTTTTAATGGCAACGGAATGTCTTACCATTCCCAGGTTCCCTGTGCCAACCCTGCCACAAGTGGGATATAGCGTGAAGCTTAAAAAAACAGTGTCACACTTTTTCCTTCACACCAGAAAAGGCAGACACTCTGTTCCCGATGCACCACCTAATTTTATTTCTAATCCGATTCAATGACACGTTTTGTTTTAGCAAAACGGGAAACAGAAAAAAAACTTATTGCTTCAACTGGGAATCGAAATGGCAGCCCATGCTTTTACAGTCAGACACTATCCCTCCGTGCTACGATTAGCTATAACCGTGACAGTTGTGAGTTCAATCCCCACTCGGAAATATTTGTTTTTTTTTATTCTCTCTACTCTAGTAGACAAATCGCGGGGTTGAGATCCGCGACTAAACTACTAAACGCATAATGTCTCAAAAGTTTAGTAGAAATGTTATATGAAATAAATCATGTTACTTATTTATAATAATTTTATAATTAAATTGAAAATAAAAACTTTATACTTGTAAAAAAGTCTACAATAAAAATAAAATATGTACACAATATAAAAGTTTATTAGCACCAAGTAAATTGCTGATAACTGCTTCAAAGTTGGTCGATAATCAACAAGAAATAAAATCATTAATTAAGCAATTAAAGCCGCGAGACGATGTTAATTTAATGTTTTTTAATATAAGACGTTGTAAGGGAGTTTATTATGTTTATTCAGCTTTCTCTTATATGATAAATGAAATGAAAAACACTAAATATATACTTTTTTGGCGCCGTCCTTTTTAAAATTAAGAAATTTAATCAGCTTAACGCTGTATCCCGCACCTAGCAGGGTAGGCAGAGGGAACCTAGTGTTGAGACACTCCGTTCCCCACTTTCCGCTGAATTCTTGAGGCATTGTGTGCTGATTGGCGGAACTCAACGCCGCGCTTTACCTCTACACTAGAGCGAAGAAATGAAGATATAAATGTAAATAAATATTTCACTTCCTCGAGTGGAGATCGAACCCACAACCAGTAGATTTTACAGTCACACTTTGTGCCTCTGCGCCACGACCCAAAAATAATAAAAAAAATCAGCTTCACGCTGTATCCCGCACATGTCAGTCGCAGCAGGATTGGCAGGGGGAACTTAGTTTTAAGATACTCCGTTCCACACTTTCCGCCGAATTCTGGAGGCATTGCGTGTTAAGTGGCGGAACTCAACGCCGTGCAAGATAATTGCTTAAAATTATTATTTGGCTGCAGAGAATGTTATTTATTAAATTTTTTTTTAAACAATTTTTAAGTGTTATTCTTACAAAGAGATGCTAGCAACATAAATAAATTGTAACAAGAGTATCTATAAGAATTTAGCCATACCATGAAGGTTTAGCGGTCAGAGCGCTTGGACGATTTCCAAGAGGCTCGAAAGGAGGTTGAAATCCCGCGACGTTCAAACGTTTTCTAAAAACATATTTTTCTTTCCTAAGTGCCAAATAACGCTTTAAAATTGTTAAAAAATAATAATATCTAAAATCCCACAAGTCACAATCATATATAGACTCTATATTATTCTAATTAATTAAATCAAACTTACTCTAAAGCCACATCACATTGCTATACCCAAATTGATTAAATTCTCTCTACCCATGGCCATATATATTGTTAATCTCGCCACCACAACCAGTTTTCACTTAGGCAAATTGTATAACTAATATATAAATTCTAAAAGCATTGGTTTCGAAGATTTCGAAGTTAGTATTAAATTTGATCGGTCTGTTAATTTTGTTTCAATGAGATCCCAATAACTCAGCCCTTTGTGGTGGTTGAGAATGTAATACATTAGAGAATCAAGAGCGAGCTATAAAATAAATAAATAAATCAGCTTCACGCTGTATCCCGCACACAGCAGGGTAGGCAGAGGGAACCTAGTGTTAAGACACTCCCGTTCCCCACTTTCTGCCGAATTCTGGAGGCATTGCGTGTTGAGTGGCAGAACTCAACGCCGCGCTTAACCTCGACACCAGAGCAAAGAAATGGAAATATAAATGTAAGTAAATATTTCATATCCTCGAGTGGGGATCGAACCCACAACCAGTCGGTTTTACAGTCACACCTCGTGCCGCTGCGCCACGACCGGCCTCTTTGAGGTGGTTGAGAATGTAATACATTAGTGAACCAAGAGCGAGCTAACCTTAGAAAATCTAATAATTTGTTATTAGGGGAAGGAATAGCTATGTTTGACTCTAATATGTATCTAAATTGATTTTAGTTTGATTTATAGCTATTAGATGCCAGTTGTGGCGCAGTGGAACAGAGTGTGATTGTAAAACCGACTGGTTATGGGTTCGATCTCAACTCGAGGAGATTAAATATTTATTTAAATGTATATTTACATATCTTTGCTCTGGTGTAGAGGCAAAGCGCGGCGATGAGTTCTGCCACTCAACATGTAATGCCTCCAGAATTCGGCAAAAAGTGGGGAACGGAGTGTCTTAACACTAAGTTCCCTCTGCCTACCCTGCTGTGCCTGCTACGTCGCGCTTTGCCTCGACACCAGAGCGAAGAAATGAAAATATAAATGTAAATACATATTTAATTTCCTCGAGTGGAGATCGAGCCGAGAGATTTGTCCCCTGCGCCACGACTGGCCCAAGAAGACCCAAGTCTATTTTAGGTTAACTCTTACCACCAACATTATAAATAAAGACTTTAAACTCTACAAACATACATACACATCCACATTTGTAAAATTACATTAAATTATTTTATGAGACATTCAAACACCACCAAAGCCAAATTCTACGCGAGTTAAAGCTATAAACATTTCAGAAGGATCGTTAGAAGACAATATAACATAATTACACCGCGTGAACCCATAAAAACTTGTATATGGGCCATCAAATATTGCACCTTTAAGGGTGCTAGAATACTGAAATGCCTCGGTGGTGCAGTGATTAGTTTACTTAGGAAAGTTAAGGTTCACGAGTTTGAATCTTATGTCGAGCAAAAAGCGGCATTTGATATGGTTCTGGGATTAAAATTTGTAGTAATCTTTCTAGTAAGTATAATGAGAAGAAAAATTACAGTAATATTTTTAGTAAACTTACTGAGAGGAAGAGATATGTATTGAATTTTTTTAAAATGTTAGATATAATGAAGAGTCAAATATGTACAAGAAGAAGGGATTAAATAATAATCTTTCTTTTTTTATCCTTATCTTATCGTTTTTTTTTGTTATTTTTAGCTTAATCTTCAACTTGGGAACCTGATTCAAACATCCATTCCCATTAAGACACTTCTGTTCCCTACTATTGCCGAATTCTAGAGGCATTTCCTGTTGAGTGGCAGAACTCAACGTCTTGTTGCCAGAACGAAGACGTGAAAATAAATTATTCCTCTGAACGAGAATTGAAGCCACAATCGTCGTGTTCATAATCAGATTTTTTTTTCGGTAACCGCTGTGGACGGCCTCTTGTTTTCCTAAAAGCATGTATTACTACAAAGATAGTTTTGTTAGAAATTACACAAATAGAGTATGCATAATTTACATTGTATCGTATTATATACCTTATTGAGTAAGAGTTAAAACACTCCGTTCTCTAGATTTCACACCGAATTCGAGACATTGTGTGTTGAGTAGGAAAAATTCAACGGCGCGCATAATTTTGTTACTAGAACGAAGAAATGAAAATAAATGAATCCCCCGAACGAGAATCAAACCCACAACCATCTTGTTCACAGTCTCTTGTTCTTCTCCTAGCATATAGTTCAGAGGATAGTTTTGTTAGATATTATACAAATGATTAGCGATGTATGCAGCGGCTGAGGGGACCCGTTTTATTACGGCGCACTTTTATAGTCACGTCAATGGCCTGTGGAAATGCTAGTTGTAAGTTTTAGCACTGTGGCCATTGGATGTGTTGGGAAATGCGCGCGAGTTTAAAAAAAATATCTCTTCTTTCTCTTCTTCATTACTGAAGGTTGGTAGATTCTGGTGGAAGAGCTAACGAGATGTTTCCATGTCTCCCTGTCCTTAGCTTGCCTAAAGGCTTTTATGATACCATAAAAAAATTTAAATTAAAAATATGATTGTTAAGTGTTTTATTTAATGTTAGTATATATTATGTTTTGTTAAAATTACAATGTATAATATACTTTAATTACTAGGTGCTATATGTGGGATAGTCAACATGGAAATTTAGAATTTTCAATGAAAAAAAAAAACCGGACAAGCGCGAGTCGGGCTTGCCTAACCTACCTTTTGCGATATAAATGGCAATATTTTTTTAAATAAAAGAAAAAATACGATTTTTTCAGGAAATCAATGGAGAGTATATGGTTTGAATTTTAACTCAATATCTCCAAGCGTTCCTGATAAAGGCTCTTGACAGACAGACAGACGGATGGACAACAAAGTGATCTTATAAGGACACTAGATCGAAGAAAATATTCAATATTTTTATTTTCTCCGGTGTAAATCAAACACACATCCTATTGCGTTTACACTACGAAAGGCCTCTATTTTTAATTTACTAAACTACAAAAAAGCAGGTTTACTGGCCAACGTTCTACGAAAGTGTGTCCACCCCAATCCAAGTATTTTACGACTCGCCTCCACCGTTCCACAGTGAATTTTCGCCCATTCCCATTTATAGCGTTCGATGAAAAAAACTCTAAACGTATCCATCTAAAAGGAGAATATAGCTATAGACATTTGTTATACGCTTTTGATTTTTATTATTATTACAGTATTTTATTAAGGCATTGAGAAAGGCGTAAATAGTTTTTTTTTAGTTGCAAAGGCAATGTTTTTTTTTTATGTTAGTTCGTCTTTGTGTGTGCAGTCGTTACGATTTATCGCTGAACTAACGTGATATAAAGATTTTTTTTTGTATTTTTCTACTTTATTGATCAAACAGTGATGTATTATCGAAGAAAAACTGATAATTCAGTGAATCGATAAAATTACCGTAAAGACCCATACCTATACAATACTCGATAAAAAATCTATTATATTTTCACTAAACAAAAATTAAAATCAAATCAGCTTTACGCTGTATCCCGCACACAGCAGGGTAGGCAGATGATACCTAGTGTTAAGACACTCCGTTCCCCACTTTCCACCGAATTCTGGAGGCATTGCGTGCTGAGTGGCGGAACAGAATGCCGCGCTTTGCCTAGACACCAGTTCCTCTTCGTTTCATTTCCTCGAATGGGAATCGAATCAACAACCTGTCGCGTTTAGTCTCACGCTTATGGCCCTGCACTACGACTGGCTTTTTTAAACGTTTGTACTAAATACAAAAAATAAAAATACGACTATAAACATGTAAAAGCTTACTTTTAATACTTATATTGAAAATAATTTTATTATAATATAATCCCCACCGACCTATTCGTTTTCATGCCATTTCACAAATTACAGAATACGCAGAGTTACCTAATGTCAAACCTACAACCGTCATTTTAACAGTCAGGCGCTGTGCCACTACGCCACGAGGACCACATACATGTGCATACGTATA
This sequence comes from Heliconius erato demophoon, assembly GCA_018249695.1. NCBI lineage: Eukaryota > Metazoa > Arthropoda > Insecta > Lepidoptera > Nymphalidae > Heliconius > Heliconius erato. Next base: position 10,053 of record DWQW01004442.1, on the reverse strand, counting down.
GGCAATAATCTTTCACTCCCAATTTCCTTTCTTTTCAACATCCGGTCCCACTTTCCACTGACAATCAAAGCGTTTGAAGGCGTAAGTAGGAAACATATCTTGCCTGACCCTACCATCAACTTACTCAGCACGTCCACAAAGGAAAAGTTTAAAGCGATTTTGAAAAAATTAATAAAATATTAAACTTTCTTATTCTTCATATAAATCAAATCAAGTCAGCTCCTCCTGTATCCTGCACACAGCAGGGTAGGAAGAGGGAACCTAGTGTTAAGACACTCCGTTCCCCACGTGTTGAGTGGCAGAACTCAACGCGCTTAGCCTAGACACGAGAGTGAAGAAATGGAAATATAAATTTAAGTAAATATTACATCTTCTCGAGTGGGGATCGAACCCACAACCAGTCGATTTTACAGTCACACTTCGTGCCTCTGCGCCACGACTGGCCTTTTATTCATCATTGAGAGATTAAATATTTTTTTTATGCAGAGAGGGTTTAACGTTAAGATACTCTGGAGGCAGTTTTAGAGGATTGAGTTTCGAAGTGGCAGATTTCAACGCCGCGCTTTTGCCTCAGTACCAGAGCAAGTCGCGTTTACTGTCACTCGCTTACTCCTACACCACGACTGGCCTCGAAATATATTAATTATTTTAATTTCCCTACTCTGGTAAGCAAAGCGCAGCGTTGAATTCCGCCACTCATGCCGCAATTTCTCGTAAATTGAGCCATGCATGGGAAACGGAGTGTCTTAGCACTTGTTTCTCTCTATTCTACGTTAAAAAAGCTTTTTATTTTTCTCTCTAAAAATAAAAACATAAATAAGCTTTTTATTTTTCTCTCTAAAAGAAAAAAACCCTTATAACTTAAAGCCGACCTACGAAAAAGGGAATCCCTTCCGCTAATGGCACTTGCTAGAGACCAGTGTTTACTTTTATTGTCAAAATAAATCTGTCTTAAGTGTCCCTATAATCGTTACTAACTACTTGCCTGACAAATAGTCCTCGGATCGAAAGTGATAAAATTACCTTTTATTTTTTTTGCTTCACGCTGTATCCCGCATGCGGGTTGGTAGGGCGGACCTAGTGTTAAGATTCTAATTTCCACCTTCCTTTTAATTTTCGAGACATTGAAGGATAAGTGGCGGAACTCAACGACCCGCTTTGTCTTGTTACGAGTGCGAGAAAATTAATATTTTTAATTTCAGCAAAGGAGAATCGAACCCACAACTATCTCGTTTATAGTCATACGCTGCCATAATGCCTTCGGTTACCTTTTGTTTTTTAAAAACCTTTTAGAAATGCTTGTGTACAAATTTGTTATTGATATATCTTATCAAATAAAAAAAAACAATCCTAATTATCTAATTAATCGTTCTAACTAGAGAACGTTAGTTTAATTTATATTACAGCCCTGACTTAACTGACAGTTAAAATTTAACTGCCCAAGTTTAGTTTAGTGGCTTGGCTGCTTCGAAAGTGGGAATATTAACGTGAATATAGTAGTTCGTAGTTTAAAGTTTTATAAACACTTTAAAACTAAATTAGCTTTGGATTATCTTTATCTATTACAACTGGGGTCCTGGGATCTTTTTATCTGAGTGAAATATCAGTAAATATCAGTTTTTTTATTTTTACGCTGTATCCCGCATATAAGTGCCTAGTGTTAAGACTACGCGCCGTGTTGTCGAGACATTGATGAGTGGTGGAACTAAACGCCGTCAATCAGATCGTGGAAATTAAAGTAATTCATCCCCCTTAATGAATTGAACTCACAACCGTCGCGCTTACAAACGTCGCTGCGCACCGACGGCCGTTTTACTTTTGTAAGCATATATTTATTTTATATAGTTATATTAAAAGTTTAAACGCCATAAGAATTATTTTACAACACAAATCTTATAAAATATTAAACAGAAAATGAAAGCCGGAGTTATCCTAACACTGGGTTCTCTGGCTAGAGTAGGCACTATATAAAAAAAAAAAACTAAATAATATCTGAAATTTTACTTATAACTGTTCGGGTATTGAAATATCAGCTCAGCTTAGCTTACTAACATCAGTGTATAACAGGCTTTACGTAGTTTACAGTGTCACAGTTCACAGTTTTACGTCCAATTCAAACGTTACTACAGCCACTATCGAAACAGAGTGTGGTTTTAATGCCGTTACGCGTCTATTTATAGTTTCACGCCGTCGTTCGCGCGTGAATTTTGCGATGCTTATTATTAAATTTATTATGTTGTAAAATTCTAATGTTCTATAGTAAATATACAAACAATCCATTGTTTGTTTGGTATTGTAGACCAATTTTGATTTGAATTTTTGGTGATTTCTGTTCTGAGGCCATTCGTGGCGCAGGGGTACAAGCGTGTGTAACCCGACAGATTGTGAGAGCGATTCGCATTCGAGGAACTAAAACGAAATATTTAATATTTCCTTTCTACAGTATACAACGTGAAGCTAAAAAAAGGTTTTAATATTTTTCAGTGTTATTCCATATTTTCGTTTAGAAAACGGATGTAAAATTGAACGTAGCGGGATATGAACGCACACCTCTTGAAATCTGGACTTGCACGGTTTCTAAGAGGCGCGAGTGTCTACTTTGATATGCATATGCACTCATTTTGTATGAAATGAATTTCAAATATATACATTTCAAGTGACTTTTTCTATAAAATACCTATAAATATTGAGTTTTCATAATTTTTTATTTGTTTGTGCTATAAGGAGTTGCTTCGTACCAAATTTCAAGGTTTTGAGTTCACGGGAAGCAGCCTGTAGATTTTGACTCCCTTGGGAGTTTCGAAAATTCTTTTGATTGCATTAGCTTAGAAGTTTTTTCACAACTCCAAAGGAAAATAGACCTACTAGTATTTAATATAAATTTTAGCTTGATACCTTAAGACGTTCTCGAGAAACGGGTCATGACATACGGACAACAAATGGTTTTTTTTTTCCTTTTAAGATACGGAATCCTAAAAATGAAACAAAGCGCAGCGTTAATCATCACCCAAACACACTACACCTCTAAACCGTTCAAGCTACTTAACACTAACCTTTCAACGTAAAAAGAGAGTGACCAGCCACTACTATTACCAAATTCACTAAAAACAAACACACTGTATAATATATTCAACTACCCACTCCAGCTAACCGCATGAGTTAATAAGAGTACCTCCTTACTGTAAAAGCGAGTAAATAAACGTCTGTGTTTGTTTTTAATTAGTTGCTTATCCCCATACGAGCCGTAATGGACGCTTAATATGTATTTTGAATACATTTTTAAATAGATTTTTGTTTAGTTCGTGTTGGTTTTTTTAAAGAATTTATGTTTTTATTTTTTTCATTTTATTTCAGCTTCACGCTGTATCCCACACACAGCAGGGTAGACAGAGGGGATCTAGTGTTAAGACATTCCGTTTCTCACTTTCTGCGGAATTCTGGAGGCATTGCGTGTTGAGTGGCAGAACTCAACGCCGGGCTTAGCCTCGACACCAGAGCGAAGAAATGGAAATATAAATTTAAATAAATATTTCATCCTCGAGTGGGGATCGAACCCACAACCAGTCGGTTTTACAGCCACACCTCGTGCCGCTGCGCCACGACTGGCCTCCCAATCTCAATTTATGTTTTTAGTTTCAATTAATATAGCCATGTTTATTAGTAAATATTTAAAAGTAATTATATTATTATTATAAGGCCAATCGTGGCGCAGGGGCACAAAGTGTGACTGTAAAATCGACTGGATGTGGGTTCGATCCCCACTCGAGGAGATAAAATATTTACTTACATTTATATTTTAATTTCTTCGCTCTTGTGTCGAGGCAAAGCACGGCTTTGAGTTCCGCCACTCAACACGCAATGCCTCCAGAACTCGGCGGAAAGTGGGGAACGGAGTGTCTTAACACTAGTTTCACTCTGCCTAGTAGGGAAATAGAGTCTTTTAACACAAACTTCTCTCTACCTACCTTCTCTCTTGCTTTAGACGGGATAAAGCTTGAAAATACAATAAAAAAAACATTCTTTGTTCTCATATATTACAATAAATTTACATGTTGAAGCATTATAAAAACATTACCATACAATGAATACAAGCAAATTATCATTTCATTTACAAATTAAAACAAAAGCTAAGCCGCAGCTTACAATATGCATATACTACGGAGCAAAATCAAATAATTTCAACACTTATTTAGTGGAAATTTTGTAAAACACACCTAATTGGAACCTGCACCCTCCTCCCTTGTATCAAGGGCCACTTTACTTTAACATACGTGGAGGCTGTTAAGTCGTTTCGTATGTGAAATCAATAGATGATCCTGAAAGGGTACAAAGCGTGGATCGAATATCATTGATGCATACACTTTGATAAATCCGACCCTGGGAATATAATTACGTTTATATACATACATTTATGTATTTACTGTATAATAAAAATAAAAAAAAATCAGCTTCACGCTGTATCCCTCACACAGCAGGGTAGGCAGAGGGTACCTAGTGTTAAGACACTCCGTTCCCCACTTTCTGCCGAATTCTGGAGGCATTGCGTATCTCAACGCCGCGTTTAACCTCGACACCAGAGCGAAGAAATGGAAATATAAATTTAAGTAAATATTTCATCTCCTCGAGTGGGGATCAAACCCACAACCAGCCAGCAGTTTTACAGTCACATTTCGTGCCGCTGCGCCACGACTGGCCTCCTATTCTGGTACTCCTACGTTTATATACATACATTTATGCATTTACTGTATAATTTATATAAATAATTGATAAAAAAAAACTAAAAACACGCTTAGGATTCTATCGATTCGTCAGCCACCTTCGATTTGCATCATCAGGTCCTAGGCACCAAGAGATGGGAAGAGACCGAATTCGATGATTTAATTATTAGATATCTTAGGGTTTCGTCTCGCACCTTCGGATCCTATAATCAGATCAGCTCGATGATACTATATTTTTGTATTGTCAACTAAATTTCATGATGACATACAAAAAGGTTAAAACCAGTCTCTTAGACTTAATTTCACAATAACAAGGTAAAATTATTTATTATTATGTATTATTTAAAAGAATCCTATTAATAAGAAAAATGAAGAGAGTGACGACAGTCGACGAAGCGAAAGAGGTATGCAGAGGCCGTACCGTTTGGCGCTCCATTCTCTCTGGCTACCTCGCAAGGGATGCAGCGTAAAGCTAAGTTAAACTCCATTTATAGATTATAAAACAAGAATTAATTTTAATATTAAGTGTATGATTAATAATTATCAGCTTCACGCTGTATCCCGCACGCAGCAGGGTAGGCAGAGGGTAGGGCGGAACTCAACGCCTCGCTTTGCCTCGATACCTAAGCGAAGAAATGAAAATATAAATGTAAATAAATATTTAATTTCTTCGAGTGGGAATCGAACTCACAGCCAGTTGATTTTACAATCATACTTTGTGCCCCTGCGCCACGATTGGTCTCGACTGATTTGATTTTTGATTTAATTTTAATAAATAATTATTTAGAAAAAGAACTACAAATACCTGCCGCCATGACATTAAACGACAATCAGAACCATTTACGTTCATACCTTGCAAAACAAAGAATTGACAGATAACTTATACTTGAAGTCACAAGCCGTGCTATCATATTTTTTGGTGTACTTTTTGGCGTCATTTTTAAACGTATAAATTAAAAATTAAATCAAAATCAGCTTCACGCTGTATCCCGCACACAGCAGGGTAGGCAGAGGGAACCTAGTGTTAAGATACTCCGTTCCTCACTTTCTGCCGAATTCTGGAGGCATTGTGTGTTGAGTGGCAGAACTCAACGTCGCGCTTAACCTCGAGACCAGAGCGAAGAAATGGAAATATAAATAAATATAAGTAAATATTTCATCTTCTCGAATGGGGATCGAACGCACAACCAGGTGGTTTTACAGTCACACCTCGTGCCGCTGCGCCACGACTGGCCTCAGTCTGAAACTTATAAATTAAAATATATTAATATACTAAATCTTTATTTAATTTCTGCAGATATATGATAGACGTTATAATTTTAATATTCGACCTATTAAAAGCGTAAAAGACACTATCCTCTTGTGCAATTGGACAGAGCATTACGAAATCAAACGGTGAGTAGAGAGTGAAATGTCTTATCACTTTCTTCCGTTTACTGGATATGTGAGAAAAATGTGGAGCTATTTCTTTTAAAAACTTCTACAAAATACAGTAAATAAATCAGCTTCACGCTGTATTCCGCACACAGCAGGGTTGGCAGAGGGAAACTAGTGTTTAGACACTTCTTTACCCACTTTCTGCAAAGTTCCAGAGACATTGGCGTATTGAGTGGCGAAACTCAACGCCGCGCTTTGCCTCGACACCAGAGCGAAGGAATGAAAATAAAAATGTAAATAAATATTTGATTTCCTTGAGTGGCGATTGAACCCACAACCAGTCATTTTTACAGTCACACTTTGTGCCCATGCGCCACGACTGGCCTCACAAAATACAGTACTTATGTCTAAAGCCTATTTTACGTAAAACTGGACCACTACTGGGGCCGATTAAATAAAATAAAAGTAAACAAAATCTGAGAGTGTATTTAATGGCCTGCAGTCGTAACGATATAGTATATATACTATAGTAATATACTATGCAACCATTTTATTCCGTATTGTTGACATTTTACTGTAATGGCAACCAAGTTTATTTTTATTTTTACCTAGCTTGAGACATTCTGTTCCTCAGTTTCCATTCAAATTTCGAGACATTGTGCGCTTTTTCTTGTTATTAAAGTGATTATATATTTTTTTGAGCTTCACGCTGTACCCCGTGAATGGAGGGTAGGCAGAGGGAATCTAGTGTCAAGACACTCACGTTCCACCGAAATCTCGAGGCCTTGAAATTAGAGTCGCGGAACTCAACGCCGTGCTTTGCCTTGTCACCAAACCGAGAAAAAGAAAATACTAAAGAACTAATTACTTTGAAAAATCGAATCAGCACCGTAACAGCTTCTTTTTTTTTAAATATCCTTTATACAAATAAATCTCAAGTCTACATATTGGGTTGCAAGTCCAAGGCAATTCTTTGCCGAAGCGAAACCCACTGTAGAATCCACGAAACGCTTGGTAATATCTTCTACTCTATATATGCACAGTAAAATAATAACATTCTAAACCTAATATCTCAGGAACACTAATATATAACCAAACTAAAGTTAAGCCTTTGCGTCTATAATACATATTTATTCACAATCAAACTTCAACCGTCCGCACCGTCTAAACTTGTAGTTCTCAAAGCTCTTGGAATTTGTATAATTCAAATATTACCTGTATTTACATTTAGCAGCTTTGGCTGCCTTGTTACGGAATTGGGGAACTATTAAGAGATCATGAAATTTACTTGGTGTGGGTACTTTGTGTTATGTTAATGTATAGTTGGATTTTGAATAAATACATTAGAACCTATTGGGGCCAGTCGTGGCGCAGGCACAACGTCTGCCTGTAAGCCCGATTGTTTGTGGGTTCGATCCCAACTCGACGAAATGAAACATTTAAGTAAATTTATATTTCCATTTCTTAGCTCTGCTCTCGACTCAACACGTAATGCCTTCAGAATTCGGCGGAAAGTGGGGAACGGAGTGTCTTAACAATACGTTCCTATACTGCTATATGCAATACATAAAAAAAATCTAAAGTGCGAGTATATCTGTGTCCTCTTCATAGATACTCGTATGTAGATATTTATAATATTAATTTAAGCAAAATAAACAGGGACAACCTGGGAACCTAATGTTAAGACACTTCGTTTCCATAAGTCACTCCCATTCCCCATTTTTCAGCGTATTCTGGAGGTATTGGGTGTTGAGTATCGAAACTTAGCGCCACACTTTGCCTCGTTACCAGCGCGAGGAAATAAAAAATATTAAATATATCATTTCCCCAACTAGGAATCGAACTCGAAACCTATCCTTTACAGCCGCAAACTTGTACCGCTACGTCTTCACTGGCCTCCACAATAAATTTGATCTAGAAAAATTCTAATATAAAACCTAATCCAATCCAAAGAATCCCGTTCATACAAGACCACGTCCAGCTCCAAGTAATATTACAATACGTGCAAAGAATATTAGAGTTGCAGAAATTGAAAAGCACTAATGTTATTATTGGGATTTCAAAAGGCCGTCGCTCCTCGGACGGTGACAAATACGTTTCAATGAGTGCTATGTAGACGCGCCGCGTCGGCCTTCTGTTCTGGTTTAGGGTTGGCACTGCTATAGAATTGTTTATTGAATTATGAAAAAAAAGGTTTTAGGTCGTGATGCCGCAGGGCACAAGTGTGTAAGAGCAACAGATTGTGGATTCGATTCTCACTCCCACGTTTCCATTTCACTCGGAAAATGAAATACTTAATTTTAGTTTTCATTTACTCGCTTTAGTAATGAGGCAACGTGCGGCGTTGAGTTTCTTAACTCAAGTCCTCGAAAAGTCGGCGGAAAGTTGGGAGCTCTAGGGTCTTAATGGGATAATAACGGAATATTTAAACATTTTCTCTCACATTCCTTGTTCTCACATTCCTTGTGACTACCCATAAATGTGCAGAAAAAAAGGGAACAAAACGTCAATTTGGCAATTGAGGCGTATTAATATATATAATCTGCATAATAATCGTCGATCTTGTCTACCAAGGAACAAACATACAAGAAAATTATCCTATATTGGTTCTGTTTTTCTCTTTTCAGGAATGTCTCTTTTCAGTCTAATTTTTGAGACATTAGGCGGTGCGCCTGATGTGGCTGTCATTTTAGAACAAATTACAGACAAATTAGTTCAGTAAAAAAAATATCTAAATTGACATAAATTGAAATTAGAAATAGATTTAAATTTCGTTAGAATTTGTTTTCTTATCTTTTTCTTCTCTATATACATATATATATTTTAAATTACGAATATTTTGTTTTATTTTATAGTGAGTAATGAATTACATTTCCTCGCGTAAGCAACAAGACAAAGCGCGGCATTGTGTTCCGCGACTCAACATAAAAATATTATACTTTTATCATAATAAATTTAAAAAACATGAGAAAGTTGTAAAACAAATAAACATTCAATGTCCAACCCTAGTCCGGACGTTCGTAGCCTGTACTTTTAATCTCTCTTTATTTTCTGTCCTTACAAGAGGGTGTTGTGTGTTTGTCTTTTGTTCAGCGATGCCGGCTGCCGGCTGCCGACGCGGGAATCTCCGCTGACATTAATATAAGAAATATTTTTGTAGTAATAGCATCTAATAGTGCTCAATTACGCTATAGTTTTGTATTAATGAATAATTTCTTTTGTGGAATGTTTCTTGGAATATCCAAGGTTTTAGGTTTTATATGATTTCTTGGGGCCAGTCGTGGCGCTGGGGCACAAGCGTGCGTATGTAAACGTGACAGGTTGTGGGTTCGATTCCCAATCGTGGAAATAAAATGTTTAATTAATTTTTATTTACTCGTTCTGGTAATGAGGCCAAGTGCTGCGTTAAGTTCCGCCACACAACACGCAATGCCTCCCGAATTTGGCGGAAAGCGGGGAAAGAATTGTTTTAATGAGAATGGAGTGTCTTAAAACTAGGTTCCCAGGTTACTTCTGCCTCAGCGTGAAGCTAAGAAAAAAAAATTGTACAAATGTTAAGTTACGCGATTTTATTCCATATTTAATCAAGTTCAAATTAAATTTTCCTTTCAATTTGAACTGGGGCAAAGGCTAGGACTTAAAGCTTAAAGAGTGTTTAGCTTTAGAAATAGAAATAATTAGACTAATGTTTGAACAAGATTTAAATCGAATTAATATATATTTTTATGTGTTACTGTTACTGTATAAGATAATAAGTTATTTGATCTTGGTTAAAATAGTTTTATTTAAACTGTATAAGATTTTTGTATAAAATATAAATCGTTTTTTTTTATTTATAGTCTCTGTATTTTGATTAAATTATAATTATTTTTATTCTTTAACGTCAGTTTCACGCTGTATCCCGCACACAGCAGGGTAGGCAGAGGAAACCTAGTGTTAAGACACTCCGTTCCCCACT